>CAJNOQ010007578.1:0-12116 GCA_905250885.1 Didymodactylos carnosus
AATGATTGAAGTTGTGCATATTATTATTTCTTGTGTAGTAGGCTTCATGTCAACAATATTTTTATTCTGTCGTTGTCTAGCAATGTCACTATTAAATACATTTAAAACTGAATGTTATCGTCGTATTATTCTTTTTTATTCTCTTACCTTTTCTACACCAAACGTATTTTTCATTTCTTATCTTCTTGTTAAAATGATACTTACAGAATAAGTTGACTATTTATAATGGAGAAACTCATCGTGGAGTAAACGAAAATGGAGGAAGAGACAAACGATGTTTTATTGCAGTTTGCTACTGCATGTTACGATAATGACGTTTATTTGATCGAGCTCTTTTTGGAACATTTGACCATCGCCGAGATCAATTATCAGCATAAACCAGATCAAGTCACAGCTCTCCAGTACGCCACGTATTGTGGAAATTCGGAAATCATCAAGCTTCTACTCGATCATGGTGCATCGGCCACAATCGAAACGGCTGATGGGCACACAGCCTTGGACTTTGCTCAAACACAAGAAGTGAGTCAACTGTTTCAAATGACATTAGATAGCCGAAATTTCCAGCTACTCTTTGAAAATAAAAACCAGAGACCAAAGTACCTCTGTGAGGCGAAAGTAACAAGGTATCCTTCGAAACTGGAACATTTACCAGACGAAATTCTGATTAACTTGTTCGAACACATGAGCATAACTGACGTCATTCGTGGCTTCTTCGACTTGAACTTGAGGCTGAACACTGTTATCGCTGACGTCAAATTAAATGTCAATTTGCAAAACGTATCTGTGGAAGAATTTAATTTTTGCAATGACCATATCCTCAGGGGCCCACATCACCGCCGAATATATTCGTTGACAGTATCAAACCGCGGTATGCGATTATCTGACGATAGGAACATGAGCGCATATTTCATTAACATAAAGTATTTAACGCTAATCGATTGTATAGACGCTGTTTTTAACTATTTACCTCATTTCATCAGTCTACATTCACTGACAATCGACACAGAAAAATTTCCTAGTGGCAAATCTGAAGCATTAATATCTAGCATAATATTCTCTGATAAAATTCCGTCTCTCAAAGCATGCACCCTGCTGCTAGCCGAACAACCTCATTTAACTTTTGTTGATGTATGTTACAATCTCGAATATCTTAAAATCGAGCCAATATATTATCATAATTTATTCGAACTGTTCAAAGTCATCCCAAATATAAAACGCCTAGAGGTCAAGATATCAAAAATAATAGAAAATGGAGTCAGCGAAACCACGATCTTGAATGTTGTTCAACTATCATCTCTCAAGCTGACTGGTTGCTATTACATTTCGTTTGAAGAAATTCAGATGCTACTGAAAAAGCTGCCACTGCTGAAACGGCTATCAGTGACTGCATTACAGTTGGACTATGCAGACGGAGAACGATGGCAGACGCTAATTTCTTCATGGCTACCGTTTCTTAACAGATTCCATTTAGATTTAGAGTTAATCGAAGACGACGATGTGGTTTTAAATCCGACCGAGATACTTCAGAACTTTCAGACGAAATTCTATATTGATCACAAATGGTATTTCGGCTACACTTGCGATGTAGAAGAGACGAACAAGCTACATCTCTACTCCACCCCCTATTTGAATTTAACGTTTCACAGAACTCCGACATCCACCATTGTAGCGAACGAAAATTCTTTTGACAATGTGCAACAATTATGTCTCACGTTGAACGATAATGACGTTCCTCTCATAATTACAACCCGGTATCCGAATGTTCAGACGCTCAAATTGTACAAACCAAACGAAAAAGCAGTAAGAATCAATTTCGTTCAGTAATGGCTACTGTAATTCTGCTCCTAAACTTCAGCAAAATTTGTCTATGTTCATCGTGCAGAGTGTCAAAAGTTACCCAAAAGCATGCACTCACCCGCTTTTTGAGGTTCGAATGCGATTATTTCTGTCATCACAGAAATTTACTTGTCTGAAAGAGATTACAAGGTCACAGATTCATCCCAAAAACCAAACTTAAATGAGTGTAGCACATCCAAGAAGACTGAAAAATAGTCGTATTTTATATTAATCGACAGCGCTGTAATGTTTATTCCAATAGCCGAAGAACAAACTTCCAAAATTTTTTTATTTTGACACGGTAGATTCCCCGCCTCCTCCTCCCGACGACCTACTTTTGAACTTTGTAAACTACTCTCGACAAAAACGGACGTCAACTTTTCGAAATATTTCTGTGCTATATATATTATTCAGCTCAGTCTACGAAAGCCTTCTGGTTCTGAGTTTGTCAAAGACGGGTTCTGAAGAGCTTTGTAGCTAGAGGCAACGGCTGTTTCTTACTAACCTAATTGTAACAGACTAAAAGATTCATATTTATTTCAGATACTACCGTTCAATTTTGTTACGAATTACCTCGATAAATCTATTTCTCTATCAAAATTAAAACACCTTCAGCTCGAAATTCTCTTATCGCCTAGTCTGTTTCTCGAGATTCTCGAGAGAGCGTGCAGTCTTCAATCGTTAGAAATTGCGTACGGTCTGCTGCTAAAAATGACAAACAACTTGAATCAAGATCTTATTTGCTACTATTTGAATAAACGGATCAAAAACCTATTGTTGACTTCAGACGATGATTACGCAGACTGTTTGACGTTATACAAAACTGATCAGTTTACAAATGTGTTTGCAAATGTCAATCAGCTGCATATCAATCTTCGTAAAGTCGCAGAGTTTTTCCAAATAGTAGAGCTATTAATAGATAAATTAGTTGTTTGTTACGAACTGGAAATAAAGCTCTATCGATACCAACCGGTCTACCACATTCGACAATGGCTAGAACAGCAATCAACAGAGAAACGTTATCAATATATGATTAGAAGAAATAAGATCAAAATATGGAAATAAAATTAAAATTCTAAATGTTGCATTATAACAATGGAGACAATTTTGTTTTTACTTGAGCAATATTTCAGCACAATAGCCGCGTGTACTTTAAACTACTATGTTCACAGAGTAAGCTTGATATAACAAAAAGTAATATTATATTAGATCTTCCAGATTAGACAGTTCGAACATCTCTAATCCTTCTTTCACTTTTCGATCAGTATGAGACCTCAGAGAGCAAATCAATTCTGTTCCCTGTGCTTCGCTTTGAGTTAATTGATTATTCGTTCAAACATATGCTGTTTACCGAAAATCACATGTTTCTAGCTTGCTAACAATACAAATTATGAAGAACGACCTTCGAAAGTCGGTCGCCTGCTAAGGGCAACGTCTAAACATATAATGGGTCTCCATTCAGCGCACTGGAAGAAATTCAATTCCCTTCACTGAACGTTTACTAGGCTGTAATTGTACCCTGCAAAATAGAATAAGTGTTAGAATCTCTTGTATATCTGACTTTACATCCGAATCTTCACCTGTTTCTCCTTCAAAAGATTACTTTTTTTACAAAACTCGCTGCGCAATACAATATTTACACTTCCTAAATAAACATTTATTTCACTCATAAGAAAGGTGACTGTTTTAGGTATAACTGAGAAAAATGTATACTTTAAATGCAGTGAAAACGTAGAATTCATTTTCGAGATAGTAGTTCGTGAATCTTTTCTGTTTTTTATCCAAAACAAGTGAATTAAAACGATTTTTGAGTACTCTTTAATTTGTCTACTTTATTGGTAGTCTCCACCAACAAACTATCGAGTAAAAGTAACACCATACACTATACTAGTTATAATAAAATCTTGACGCTGATAAAGGAGTTATCAGACATTTTTACTTGACCCCGAGCAAACTCAAGTTTTAGTGGAATCCAGACAGCAAATGGCTGTGAGGAAGAGGCTTAAATAGAAGAAGCCTTGTTGCATGTAAAAGTGTTAATAAAAATTTCTCTAATGAATTCAGAATTCATGTTAAAATATTAAAAAGTCTTTGACCACAAAATGTTATTGTTCTCTTAACACTTAGGCCAACTAACCTTTTTGCTTGAGCTGGAAATATAATATCAGCAAGATCCTCAGTTCTAAATATGCTAATTAACATTAGGGTAACTAGAATTATATGAATACTATAATAAGAAGAATTATACGTATAAATAACAAGTGAGACACAAAATCCAAGTGTAATACTGATAGTAGATATGCTATTGGTACTGAGAAATTAACTACAGTAGCAGCATGATTATTGTTGTTAATAAATTATTGTTTATTACCGGAGGATAACCACAGTAACAAGCTATTGAGTAGGAATGCGTAGCACTTAAAGCAGCATCATGTGAACCCACCATAGAAAATAAAAATTTGTAGTTTTCAAAGTGTTGTCCTGATTTTTGCGAACTTCTCTACTGCATTTTACGTATTTATAAGTCATCGATTTTTCGAAGATTCGTAAATAGATCATCATTTATTAGGTAACTGCACTATCTACCGAACTAGTTAATTTTCTTAACGCGTATAATGCCAAGCATGAAAAATGTATCTGGTATCGGGCGATGGATCGAGATGGACTTGATCAAGGCGAAATACAGCTAGTTGTTGATCTAACATCGGCTTTTAGTCAAGCCTAGGTGTGTGTCTCAAACTCGATTAATAATTGGAACTGGCTAATGTATCAGGCGGTCCATCTAATGTAAGGTATTCAAACGGCGATAAAAATTGAAACGAATGAACATTCTGGAGTCGTAACGAAAAAACTGAAACAAAGAAACAAAATTTTCTGCTGTTTTTCACCATTAAAAAGTACTTGTCATTGGCTACTGAAAAAAATAATCAAAATTCATGCATGATCCACGCGGATTGTTGGTATTAAAATATCTGGGGATGTTTCTTACTTTTACGCAGGATTTTTATACGGACAGCCCTGTTAGAACCCTGCATAATTTATGTAGGGTCAGCATGAAAAAAGTCCTGCAAAGCGTAAAGATAAGAAACATCGCAAGACTTTCTCATTTATTCAATCCACCAGTTTTTTCCTACGAGATCTGGCAGTATTTTGTTGGTTGAACGGAAAAGGATTTTGTTCTCCATGTATATCCTGCGGGTCCAGCAAGCTTTTTTTACCAATATCTGTCCAGGATGACCGTGGAGGAACCTGTCTGTATTTTTATTGTGGAAGTTAAGTACTCTTTTCTTCTAAAGTTATCAAAACTTTTCTCATGGCCGATAACCTTCTAGAAAATGGATACCTGATATTATGACTCTAACACGCATTTTCATGTGTACAAAATCAAATTATTAATAGATAGCTGAAAAGATCTTTTTTATGTCAGAAATATTCTATTTTCTTCCATCCATACGAAATTAAAGTCATTAGAATGATCACGCTACTGTGAAAAACAGATGTATAGCAAAGCAGAGACATCAACCTATCCTACTTTCTTCAGTTTTGAATACTCTATCGAATGGTATATAACTTAAAAACTTTTTGTTTGTCGAACTGCATAATGTAATGCTGTATCACCACCATCATCTTGTTGATTAACATTGATACCGGCTTCGAGTAGCAATTTTCATAAAATTAAAAAACACAGCACAATGTATCGCACCTTGAGGTTTGAACTGGATAGTTCAGATCGCCTTCACATTTGATATATTCATTCTCCAAGCCAACGTTATTGTTTCTAATGGCTTCAACGTATTTTTTTCCAATCATTTCGTTCAATCTAATGAGAGCTTGCAGGCCACATAGAAGAAGAGATGGGTGCCTCTAAAAGCAAATTATGTTCAATTAATTTTTTGAAATGCTGCAACGGCATCATACTGATTTTTGTTGTAGCATCATTATGTTGAACACTTGACTCAGAAGATTCTTCCAGAAGGGTTCGGTGAATTTGATCAAAATTCATGTAGAATAACTATTCGAGTAAACGACTGAACATTCCTTTAAAACGATATTCTTCGAAGGCAACGCATGTGAATAGTAGCCTCGGACTGATTGGAGTTATTTGTGTGTGATTTTTGATCGTTATTGCTTAAATTCGTAGTCGTTGGTAATGCCACAGTATTATTGTGTGTTGAATATGTTTCATTCCCATCGGCTTCACATTTTATCACGTGAGAATCAAGCACTTCATTATTATCGGATCGTGAATGAGATCTGTTATAAAATACATACCAAAGCTTCGAATGGACTCCAAATTCTGTCAGAACGCGAAATGTGAGGCATGTGCAGAACAGAAAAGCAAAGACGATATCTCTTATTTGATACGACTCTGCTATTATTGCGCAATGACCGGCGTGTTTGAATGACGTACTGCAATTCTTTAGTCGTATAATTTCGAATAAACTTGTCGACACATTTTAGCTACTGAAGATCCATCAAAATGTATCGATTCAACTAACTGCGCCAGTTTATCGGAATGGATCGAATTGGATAACGTACCAGCTGCTAAAGGATAGAAAATAGTGTTAATATCTCAGAAAAGTGAGTATGATCTCTAGATCCTGGATGTTTAAATACATACACATTTATGCATTTCTGATGTAATGGTTGCTCATGTGGACATCAACGTCATGATACATGTCCATATATACCTAAAAAGTCCTACGGATCTAAAAGTTTTTCTATGAGGTCTGGAACCATTCTGAGACCACCAGCTTATTCAGTGCATCGTAAAATACTAGAATCCGATCCTACTAATCTATTGGCAATAGATTCTCGGTGCAAAAAGTATGCAAGTAAAAATGGACCAAATCCTTATCTTACGCGGATTCATCCTTTTTGATGTCATAACAAATAATTATCATCGTAAGTGTACTGATCACAAACGAGGCATCGTGTGTACATTCTATAATTATTGTCAAGTCGAAATTAAAGTCTTCCTGCTGGAGAATAAAGCCATTTAGTTGATTTGTGGGCAGTAGAAAATATTTAATGAAAAACTCTGTACAAATCAGAAAAAGAGCAATATCCCATTTATCTTCCATCAAAGTGTTCCACTTCAGTCGGTATTTGTTTTTGGAGAGTGTACACAATACGAGAAAGATATCAACTGGTCTGTACAGTCAAAATCTGACAACTAAAAATCCAGTCGTTCTCTCTCTTTCTTCAGTATGACTTAATAATGTATTTGGAAAAGAAGAATTGAATTATTTCCAATAAAGAATTTCAGGAAATGTTTGTTCAGATGATTTCCCACATTGTCGAGTACAACTACTGTATGGTTCGAGAAATATATTGAGAATGAGCGGACGATAATGTAATGATAATAATGGTTGGAGGTAATCAATATCGATATGAAGAGAGACTAAATTAATAAACTGAAAAAGTATCAGTTTAGCCGATAGAGAGATATGATATGAGAAATATGACGTTTTGCTGTTTTACAGGGCAAAAAAGTACATATCGCTTCAATAAAACTGTTAAAATGTAGAACAGAAAGATGCTTCATTATCATCGTGTGTCATTTAAGTCTATTTTCTTCGATCTACTAACAGAGAGTTAGATAATACCGAAATAATAACCCGCTAACGATCAAAAGATGATTCATTGTGATACTCAGCAAATACAATACAGAAAAAGTTACAGATAATTGAGGTAATAAGTGTATAGGTTGACGAGGCGCATTCTTCATTTGTTAATAGCATATCAATATTAGCAATTTATTAAATCAGAATATTACTTCTGGATAATTTTGAACAGCTAAGGTTGATTATTGATCTGTATTTTACCAGTTTGCCGATTTGTATAACGCTTATTTAGCTTGGAAATACTTTTAATATAGGAGAATCTCAGATTCACGTTGGATTTTTGCTCATTTTTTCCCACTTGTGTTTTGAGGATCTCTTGCATGTTATAACAAAACTCATTATGCTCATGTTGTTTAATATTGTAAATGATACAAGTTGCAGGCCTCTTAAAGTTTTCATTTCTGTCCTAATAGGCAATGAGGACGCGAAAAATGGATGCCTATTCTAATGATTAATATTCAATAATGCAATGGCCTATTCGGAATCAGCGCTTTGAGTTGTATCGAATCACGTATAATACACTAAGTTTTGGATTGGATAACTATCCATTAAACATTTTCCCATAGTACAAGACCAATTTTTCGAAAAAGTGATTTTTTCTGCAAAGGTTTATTTTTGCTTTCAAAAAGCGTCGGAGATGACTAAGCAGTGATAGTTATTCATGGAAAAACGGTTAATGGGCAAAAAACTCTCGACATCAGTTACTTATTCATATTTCAATACTATACTATAACCGTTTCTTTTATTGGACGGGCACTGTTACCGACAAATTATCGATGACAAAGCAAAATGATGCTGTTCATTTATTGCAATTTTTTTTCAATTTTTCGATTATATAATCCAAGCTGGATTATTCATTCATTTTCATACACAACAATATACAATGCAGAAATACAGCAGTCAACTTGAAGAAGAAGAAAAAAAAAGGAGAAAGAATTTCCTTTCTCCTGTAATCCAAATAATTATAGAGCCGCTCAATGTGGTCGAATGATGGATGACGCACGACCAGTAGCCATACTTGGTTGTCGAGTATGTTCGCGCTAAAACAACAACACAAAATGAGAATAGATATAGTTTTTTTACAGATATTCACTAACCGGTGATGTTGATGATCCGTTAACCGATACTGTTGAGCGATTTTTACTACGTAATTTTGACAATTGATTTTCTGCCACATCAGCCCTATCAACTGCATCTTCTATATAAAATAAACAGAAAGAGAATAGATACACCACCAGTTAGAGACAGCAATATGGTTTATTACGCACCTAATTCTGCTTGAACTTTACGATACTTAGCAAGATTTAAAGCCGCAATTTCTTCTGCTTCTTCCGCTTGTCGTTTATAAATTTTAAGTTTTTGTTGTAATTTATCGTTCAAATCGTTTAATCGCTGCTGATGTTTGCGTTCTTCTTCTGTTTGAAAGGTTAACTCTTTCAAACGCTGATCATTTTTACGTAATTCTTTGAGGGTTTCTGTATGACGGTGTTGTTCCATTTCATATTCACTTTCAACTTCATGAATCTAATTAGATGAGACAATAATTAAATAAGTGTCCTGCTGATGAATGTAGATGAGTATCATAGTCTTACTCGTTGCTCAAGCTTAACAATAATTCGTTTTCCACCTTTCATTGCATGACCTTCTGCTTCATCTAAACGTGTTTGAAGATCTTTGATCTGTTGCTCTAAACCCTTTCTTAAACGTTCAACATGCAATGCATGTTCTTGTTCTTGTCGTAGTTCGTCGGCTAAACGTGCAGCATCTGCTCCTACAAAATGATCACTTATGAAGGTCTTCTACAACGCCGACCAACAGATATATGCACTTACCAACTTTCTTCGATTGTTCTTCACTATTTTTTAGTTCGGCAACGGCTTCGTCTAAATCAGCTTGCATAGCAACTACTGTCGATTCTAATTGTCGACGTTGTGACGATAAATTGACATTTTGTATACTTAATTCTGAGATGCGATCAGCTGCTTCGTGCAACTCATTTTCAGCTACTCTTCGTGCACGTTCCGCTTGTTCTGCAGCCGTACGTAGTTCTTCTAATTCACCAGTAATCAAATTAGCACGACGTTCAGCAATTGCAGCTGCTTCTCTTGCTTCATTACGTTGTCGTTCTTCTTCTTCAACTTGTACTTCTAAATCAGCAATTGATTGCTGAAATTTTTTAACAGATTTTTGCAAATCGCTATTTGCACGATTTGAATGATCCAATGCAATTTCTAATTCATTGATGTCAGTTTCTAATTTTTTCTTTTGTTTCAATGCTTCAGCTTTTGATCTTTGTTCAGCTTCTAAACTAGCTTGCATTGAATCAAGAGCACGCTGATGATTACCTATGTAAACAAATCTATTCAATAGTAAAATATATTCGTTGAGCAACAAGCAGACTTACGTCTTGTAGTTTCAAAGTCTTCTTCTTTTTCATGAATGCGCCGATCAATTTCTTGTCTCACCGTTGACAATTCTATTTGTGCACGTAAACTTTTTGCTTCTTCTTGTTCGAATGCCGATTCCGCCTCTTCTAATGCTGCTTGCAATTCTTCTTTTTCCATTTCCAAACGTTTTCTTTGTTTATCTAGTTCATACGTCGACTTGCCACCTTCTCCCAATTGATCGATTAAGTCTTTAATTTCATCAGTCAAATTTTTATTCTCTTTTCTCAATGCATCAATTTGTTCGTGCGATTCTTCATATTGTGTTTTTAGTTTAAACAATTCGGTAGAACATTGTCGTGCTTCTTTTTGAGATACTTCTAATTCAACGGTGATATCTTGACACTTTTGTTTCCATTCATTGATCAATTTATCAAATTGCTTTTGTTTTTTATCCATAGCTGATGCATCTAAAATTGTAGTACGATGGAAAATTAGAGTGGTGAGAATAAGGAGAATAGAAAAAAAGAGAAAGCAAAACTTACTAGCATTTGCACGCTCAATATCAATCATCAAATCTTCCACTTCTCCTTGCAAACGAGTTTTCACTTTTTCTAATGCGTTACACCTTGATAACGCACCTTCAACCTGGAAAATACGAAAAATTGTTGCCGCACCTCCTTATTATCTTATGACGTGATGATAATAGAGTTCCGCTCAGAGCGAGATTATGTCCCCTGTACTTTCCGAGCATTAGACTCTTATTCGTCTACTCTAGACATACCAGCTGCTAGCAAAATGGAGTGATGCCATTTCTTGCAGTCTTGAAATATATAATTATACAGAGCGACGAGACGAATCCAATAAAACCTTTTACAAGCACAGCTTGCACTTTTTCCAAGTTAAGAATAATTGTTCTACCATGAGAATAGATCATCTTAGAAAAAAAGAATTGCTTCACAAAATAGTCAACTTTTCCTAACCCATAAGATTTTTTTATCGATTAAAACGGTGTCTAAACGTGTGCAAAGAACGAAATAACAGAAACGTGTTCAGTCGATGCCTGAAACGCGATTTTTAGCCGTTTAGTTCAAACCAAAAAATTCCTTAATGAGACATGATTGTAGCCCGCAATTTCTGATCACAATGAGACATCTCCTGGCTCTACTCTTAATTTCTTCTTATTTCTGTAGCTTTGAGTTGACAATGAACATTTAGGGCTTGTTATGTAAATTCTATAACTTTGCAAAAGTAGGTCGTATAGAGCTAGGAGATGTCTCATTTTGATCAGAAATTTGTGGGCTACAGTCTTGCCTCATTAATTAAGGTTTTGATTACCTTTTAGAGTTTATGAAAAACTGGTTTTCCAGAAAACCGCTCTCTGAAGGCTCCTGGGCAACTTCCACTATAATATTCGGATTCAGCATATTCGATAACCTATAATCCAGGTTTGGCGGAAAAAGCGATGTGACAGTTCGCGAGGTGCCCTCGTGAATGTGGTAACATGACAGTTTTCCTTCTTTACATTTGTATTATAAAACAAACCATTTGTATCACAGCTTACTATTATTTTTGGCACTTGGGTCATTACTTCAATATATACTCTACAACTTCTTTATCTTGCGAAAGAAGTTAAATTAAATCATTTTCTGAAAGAATACGTGTCCGTAAAAGAGTCGTGCTAAGCAAAAATAAAATAGATGAACAATGACTAAGAACGTTTGTACGATTTAGACCTAATAGGTGGATCAAATCTGTTGTACAATTTTTGTACAATAGCAGCCATTTATTTAATAACTTAAATTTGTTTTATCTGTCAACTCTTCATTGAGTCATTTTCAAATGTAAAACATAGGCTATTTACAATTAAAATGAGATAAACGAAATGAGGAAAGCACTCTGGATCTTTTTTCTCTCTCTATCGAGTTCTTCACTATTGCTTCTTTTACTATTCAGCTTCTGTCACTGACTGGAGCATACATCTTCCCGTCATTTCGAGAAAAACTGTCTGGAAACACAACTAATGATACAGAGCGGAGCGTACCATTTAGAACGGCATTAAGTGATAAAACGGCGAGATTCTTTGATCAGTAAACGCTATTCAATTTTATCTCGTTCGACTGTATTCTAGTTACCTCAGTTGATCTTGCGATGCATATCCCTAGAGAAAGTACTGAGTTCAAGGTACCCATGTACTGAGAAAGCCTCAGCAAGGTACCCGATATGGGTACTTCGAAAATTCTTAGTAATTATACTAATGTAGGTACTG
>CAJNOQ010007579.1:0-12114 GCA_905250885.1 Didymodactylos carnosus
GAAGGAGGAGTTTGAAAATTTTTTTGACAATATAGAAAAATTTGTCTTTCATTACTCTATAAAATCCTAAAACGCGAGATCAAACGGAGCAACTTTTCGTAACCGGCGGAGTCCATTGAAAAATACTCTTAACTGTTTCGTGAAGAAAGGTTTCTCAGTTGATACACATGCAGACTCAACGTGATCCGACTCAGAGATGTAGAATTGATGATCACTAATGAGTACAGCTAGATAGACATGACGATTCAACCTAACCTAATACGACAAAGAAGTACAAAACGACGAGATCTAAATGCTAGTACTAGCCAAAGACTGAAGCACCATAAGTAATAAGTAAAGAGCAACGTGCTGTACGTGGATTTTATCAAACTCTTAAGGACTTACTATTTGTCAGCCGGTCATCATCTTACTTGAGTATGTAATACTTAATCCGGTATAAACTTGTTTCTAGCGTTGCAATGCTATGAACACGATTTATGCATCAATTGTCCAGATTTAGCTGGAAAAGTGAAAACTTGTTCAAGTAGTGAAACTAAATGCTGGGTAATTTCTTTTCCTGTCATCTTTGTAACCAAAATTTGCTTTATTTGAACATATATCTTTTTTTATTAGAAATTAGCTATTCCGTTGAGAGGTGTCAAAAGAGGATGTGGTAAGTGACAGAGTAATTTTCTTACATTCTTCTGATTGTACTTCTTATAGGTGAAAATCGTTGTAACGTTCAAATTGATACTGGTGTATTTCAAACTGCAAATCTTTGCTGTGATTCAAATTTATGTAATTCGGCACCAAAATCAACAAATGTGTTTATTGTTGCTAGCACTAGTGTTATTCTTGGTCTTGTTCTGTATTATTATCATTAACGAATAATTATTGGCGTAATATTATTACCCATGATAAACTTTCGTCTTTTTCACGTACAAGGGATTTTAAACTTTTATTTTTATTTTTATTAAGAATTTCATGACTTATGCGGGCGGGGGGAGAGGATACTGTGGGCATTTTTCTAATAGCAAGCGAACATAGAATGTTTTGCTCGTTTATTTTATTTTTTCATGAATAATTATCATTTTTTAGTCATCTCTGATGCTTTTAAACAACAAAATAAACGTTTTCAGAAAATTTCACTTTTTTTAAACAATCTGTCTTGTAGGTTCAACGGAAAACTTTTCATGGATATTTTTGTGATACAAAACTTATTGTATTAAGCATGGATCGATGTAACTCTACGCGCTGATTCCAAAATATGTCATTGGTTTTTGATAAACAATGCTTTTTGATCAGGAAAAGTTAATTTTATGTGAAAACGCATAAAGTTTTAGGATACTCACCATATAATCATCCATATAGTATATAGAGGAGACGCTTTCGGAACATTTTTAGCGTGAAAAATAATGTTTTCTATTTGAGCTATAGTACACTCTAGACAATTCTTTCGTCAGTAAGTAGTGCACAGAATAGCACATCAACATCAGTATTGTTTTCAATGGTCAAAAATAAGTTGCTAAAAAAATTAATTTTCGTTATTTTTATCAATATTTGCGTGAATGTTTTAATTCAGCTTTTACTTTCGTTCCGCTAATGATAAGAAGTTGTTATTCTAGAGAAAGACAGCTACCATACCCAACTGTACGATCATTCAATAAAGATTGAAAATGTTAACTTCAACTTTTTTTCCAAGTATTCGTAACCACCTGGTTGCGAAAACTAGTTGTATATTTAATTAGCAACTAACTGCTATAACTTAATCCCCATAACGTACAAATTACCGTCAGAATCAGTCATAAACGCTTCTTTAACTTCGATTAAACGCTGGTATATTGGAGTTTGTTCTAAATGTTGATGGTGATGCTTATTAGAATATTCAACGGCATGAAATATATCGAACATAATCATCCGACGTTATACATCTCTTTTACCCAAGATATTATGAACAGAAACTTTAAGATCTTGCGTAAAAATTGTTTACATTGTATTCTCATGTATGACAAAACATGAGCCTGGCCATCAGAGATATGTCCATATATCATCATAGACTCTTTCTTAAATAATTATATTCATGGAGGAAGCAAACTAGAAATTATACTAAGTATGGAAATTATCGCACTTATATACAAACAACAGTATAAAACAAAACGGTGCTTCAAGAATTTTTCAAAATTTTAGATGCAAGATTCAATCACTCACAATCTTAATCAAGATCTTCGTAAAAGTTTAGAAATTACAAGAACTTTCAAGAATCATAAATCTTGAACGTTTTCAAGACCTAGGATTCATGAAAGTTGTTTAACTTCTAACATTTTCTTACCAAGATCTGGAAAAATCCATTTCTTCAATGTGAATGTTGTGCTTGGCTTCATAGTACTTACGTCATCAACTCTGAAAATATGTTTAGTTTTATTCTCACAGTATTATCAAAAGCAAAACAGAATCAGATTTCTCTTCGGAGAGGACAGCGTATTCGTTTTTTTTTTATAAAGAAAGAAACATTACGCGTAATCGATAATTAATATGAAACAGTTGTCATCTCCGTAATACTCGCGTTGGTGGCGATGGTTAATGAACCGGTGCAGTAAAGAAAAGGGCAGAAACAAGATATCGTTTTTTAACAACGTTTAAGTGAAATCCCTCACAAATTCGCTATTTTTTTAGAAGAAAACTATCCAGTAATCTGTTACGTAAAGTTAAAAAGAAAAAGTATTTACAACTATTTCTGTGAGCTTATGGTTTATGTTAAACTAATTTCTTTCAATAAATGATTCTGCTCGTATATAGTTCTTAATTTCTTTACTTTTCGAGTAATTCTCATAGTTTATCAGCCTTCTTGCATTTCTTCTAGATCTGACTTGTACAGTGTACATGTTGCATCACTTCATGAGTCGTTTTAAGAATGATTATGATCGTGTTTATCTTTAAATCTTCTGTAATTCATTGATCTCTTCTGTGCGAAGGAAATCGGACTTGGAAATCGAGAATAGACATCTACATGAATCGTAGGTGTAAGCGCTTATGAAAAAGAAACTGAGATAGGAGGGCATTCATAATATCGAAAAACTAACACATTTCTGGTTTTTGAAGAAAATGCTCAACTTTTCCAAATAGTAGTATGTCTTGTCCAGCGAATAGCCTGGGTCTATCTTTCAACATAACATGTTATAACAAAAGAAGTGAAGAAACGAGATATGCCATGAAACTTTTATAGTATAAATTAACTGACATGTTTTCAATTTCCGTTCTTTTGAATAAGTTTAAATGAAAAGACAACAAAAACAGCTTAAGTGGTATATGTATCATGTAATAAGTTGATCATAATTTTATGTGTATATGCAGAAATATTAGTATGTGTATGTTGTTCAAATAGTTCGCAATTATAAAACATTTGATTTATAAGTGTTTTCTTTGAACGGTAAACATTTGATTAACGTTAACATCAACTTTAATTAAGAAGTATTGTAAAGCAGGAGTTAATAATCATCGCTAGATACTAGTATTCGATGATGATACTACCACTTTTCTCTGACCACGTCAGTATAGAAACTATGTTCATATCGACTATAGTGAATTTTTGGTAGCAGTCGTGGTATAACAACGAACTTTTTACTCATCATTGATCTCGAGAAAGCGCAGTGTTTTACTTTAAGTTAACCATCCAAAATTTTTTAACGAAGAGAGCTTTATGTGGTTTATAAGAGCTCGCCAAAGTGAGGCTGAGACAAATCTCTTCCCAAAGTCAGTTTGTAGCTTTCATCAAATAACAGATAAAAGACACGAAGGTAAAATTAGACTGTAAAACATCTTTAGTCACAGTAAGAATCTGCTTTCGATACTTTCGCCTTTACACCGCTCTTCTCACTCACAACTTCGCTCGTATAAATCGATTGATCATTCTTTTATTAGAGTTCTATCGTAGAGCGTAAATTCGTCTTTTTCTTGATGTGGCACGCAGAATCTGTATGTCAGGTTTACGATAGAACTCTATTTATTCTTTCGTTATTTTTCGTATATATAGATTCTTATTAAGCTTCTTCGAGTGACTATATCATTTCGAAAGCACATCAAATCACGATACGTGTTACAATTCGTATAAATTTCATACGAATTGTATTGACTTATGTTACACACAAAGGTTCATGATTATACTTGTTGCATTAGTAGCATAAGTATGAGACGCCTTGAAGTGTCCTCTATTTGGTATCCAGATGGCTAACAGTAGCCGTCAGCGTGCAGTAACTTCTGAAACAAAATCGAATCAACTGTAGGTTTCACTATCATTAAAGTTGTTTACGAGTTTCTATGTGATAAAAAGCGATCCCAACCATCAACACTGAAAATAAAATTTGATTTATATCTCTTCGATAACGTAAAAACTTAAAAGCTGTGGAGACAATAGATAGACTTCTGTTCAAATTACTATTTGTTTGTGCAGTTTATGTTTTTGATGATTCAGTCACATAATGTGTGTATGTGAGTTTAATGATTTTGTTGACCCAACCATTGCTAATCCGTCACTGTGTACTCATATATATATTTTTCTTTTATTCAAAAATATTCGCACATGTCTTCTTTGATTATTTTAATTATATCTTAAGTTCATCGTCAACAACACAAAATAGTTGGTATATTGTAAGCGTGTTGGTTTTTGAGGTATACATACGCTTTTCATTCTTTTGCCAGAGAATCTTTCGTCTATTTGAAGAAAATTTATTCCATTGAATTCATTTCATTCTCTCGTATACGCGCACAATGTTCATTGCAATATCATCTAGAAAGACTATCTGTAGTGCCCACGAATGACAAAAGAGACTATGAACATCAAAAAAAGAGAAAAAAACTGAAATTGACTGAAAGGGGGGGTGTGTGTACACACACTTTTTCGAGAGAGATATCTTATAAAATACAAACTTAATAGATATCTTTATTTCTATACGAACAACAAAAATGATCTGTATAGCAGTGTATATATATACAGCTGTGAAGAAAAAAAATTTCGTGCAAAAATTGGTCAAATTTTATTTTTCTCTTTGCTTCGCTCTGTGTTTTGTAGGGTCTACTATATAATCTCTAACATTAGACTATCTATAGTATTGTTCCAGATCTCTTCTTTCTTCTTGCTTTCTCTTTCTCTTCGATTTGAAAGGCTGCTGTTGTTGCTGCGTTTTTCTAAAGCGAAAAAGTAAGAAGAGAAGAGAGTGTATCATATATATCCACTAGAACAAACTATTTCGTTATTGACCCTTTAGAAAGAAGCATACACATACCTACACACGAATTTTATTCGATATAACTATTTCTTTTTATCAACTTTAAGTACCAAAGAAAAATAATGAAAGTTATCATCGTTGCTTTGTTTGTTATTAGCTGTATTGCTACCAGTCAAGGTAATTTATCTCTAGTTGTTTTTCTTCTTAGCAGGGAATTATGCATAGTGGCGTAATTTCACTACTGGTTTTATCCTTCAAACAGAAGATCCGTTCGAAAAGTTTTTCAAACTTCTCTGCACCATTTAACTCTTAAAGAAAAATTTTAGTTATGAATTGTTTTATGCCATTGTCATAGGATACGATCTTTTTAATTGTGTGTCTTTCTCTCTACGACCAAATTCATCATATTATACAAATTTTATTCTGCCTAATGTGTCTTTTTATGAGTGAGATATATCATCTGCTATAACGATTACTATAAGTTTTCATATAGTAACCAACTAACGCAATGTGAAAACTGCATCCTTAGCTGATAAGGCAGAAAAAATTGAATGAACTTATTATAAGAGAATGAGACTTAATGACATTAATAGTTTCAAATCTTGATAAATTGTTGTTCGTTCGTTGTAGCACTTCAATGTTACAGCCACGAACAATGTTCATCAAATTGCCCACAACTGGCAAATACAATTAAAACATGCACTGGTACCGATAACAAATGTTACAAAACTGCAAGTGGTGTTGGTGTTTCACGTGGTTGCGGAAAAGATCGTTGTGATTTACAAATAAATGCCAATTCAATAATGGCTAATGTTTGTTGGTACGTATTACAATTGACCGACTGAAAAAAAAGATGGCTGTTCTACTAGTAATCATTTCTCATACTTTTAGTGGTAACGATTTGTGTAATACGGGTACAAAAACAACAACAACAGCAACATTCGGTGCTTTATTAATTGCTCTTGGTGTATTCTTCTATGGACGTATGTAAGCATAGGAAACAATAGAAACATTAAACTTCAATTATGCATTACCAGCAATCGTTTATAAGATACATTTTTTCATTGTTGTCGTCGTTTTTTAATGATATCTCATCGTCATAATTAATCCTGCATTTTAATTTCTTCGCGCACTATGGGTATTTTATACATTTTTAACTGATAAACAAAAAATTCGTTCGTTTTAACTGTATCAAAGTATAACGTCGCTGTTTGTGTTTTTTTATGTGTGCTTATCTACCAATTTTTTTCGACTTTAATAAAAAAAAAACAGCATAACAATGTTCAATCCTGGCCGAGATAAAATATAAATGAATAATTTTCTGAGTAAACAGTAAGTTTATTAGTAGAAATCTTTTTTTCTTAACTTATTCTTTGCCGTCTTGATGATGCGCTATCTCAACATCTGCTAATTGAGGTCGGTATAAGATGTTCAATTTTTCACTATCGTCTGGATATTCATGAAGCAACTGATCCTATTTTGAGAGCACCACGAAATTCAAAAAGGTGTTCATGGTGTTTTATGTTCGTCTAATCATTTTAAACGTCTTTTAATTCTACCATTTCTTTAATTATTTTCCATTTTGGTATAATTATAAACAAAACTAACGGCTAACTCTTCTGGAAGTGCTTTTGCTTTCTCCACAAAATTTGCTGTGTGGATTTGGCTAAACGTCAAAATTTATATCTTTCTCTTTGAGGCTAATAAATCAAAATAGTCTTATATTTTCGAACTAATTAGTATACGATCACTGCGACATACTCTACATAAAATATGATCTGAACACGACTATAATCAGACCTATGTTAGATAAATATGAATAGAGTGGGTAAAGTTAGAAAAGATCCCGTATATAAAAATAAGATCAAAGGCGGTGCGGTGTGCGGAAGCAGCCAGATGAAAGTGAGAAGACTGATAAAGAGAATCGGGATCTTTTGTGCATTTTTTATACAAGTTTTTATATACGGAATTCATTGTGCACTTTCATCGGGATCTTTTAAATTCCTGTTCGAAGACAATTGTTGCCATATAGCGACAGAAGATGTACAGAATAAAACTGAAATGACCAATTTTATCTCCAGAGTGAATCACACAGTAATTCCTATTGAATTATCATGCGGTGACATTCTTCTAAATTCTGACATTAAAAATCCCAATACGTATTCGAAAATAGCTGTAAAGTCCAAAAATGTTTCAATGCTTCATAGTTCAAGAGAATGTCACCAGCTGAAACCTCTAGGGATTCACGAGAACTCATAGATCCTTTTGATTATTTTAAAGAACGAGGGAGGATTTTTTAAACGTCTACGTAATTCTACTGGTTTACTAAGACATCCATAGGATTTGGGATGATTACTCCTTCGAGTACTCATTTTTTAAAAAAGAGCTCTTACTGTAGCCAAGATAAGATTTATGTTAGCACGAGTACTTAATGAAAGAAATTTTAATGAAAGTTTATTTTGACCTCTTTTAATGTTAACTTTAACGCTGCCACAAACTTTCCAACAACTTATTTTGTAGAGAAATGCCAGGGCTATGATCTGACGTCATGAAGAACAATTAGTAACAAATAGTTTAAGAAGTACAATTATTTTGGCAGATGCACTGGAATGAAAGTAATGAGTGACTAGTACAAATGTCAAGTTCCTTTAGAAATCTCAAAAGCACATAATAGACTTCGAGAGCACATCATGGAAAATATTTCATTGAAAAATTGTTTTTGAACAACTTTTGCTTTAAAAATACTACAGGAAAAAAATCATAAGATTTGCGCATTATGTTTCATTGAATTGAGCTGAAATCTTTTTCATAGAATATTTTTACACTCTTCAAAACGTCAAGAATGCTTCAGTTATTCATTTTGTTATATTTATTTATGTTATAGATTTAAACAAGATGCATAAAAGTTCTGATCTGTTCATCTTAGAATAAAAATAAAATAACAGAACAGACAAAAACATAGCAGAACTTCTTTACTAGGAAAAATTATGAAAACTACTGGATACTTTTGGCGGTTTTTTTATCAAAACAAAGAAGTTTAGTAAGGCATTAAGCTCGAAATAGTATTCTATTTATAGCGGCATGTATTCTCAGCTATACAGAAGGATCGGTAGACGGAATATTTAGTAAACTGAAGCACTGTACCACCATTTATCGCAATATCTATTACACTGGAATATGGGAATTGTATTATTCCAGAATCGAAGTTGAAATTACTTGTAAAAGAATGTAGCTAATGGCATCTCCTTCATATTGACACAATATAAATTTTGTAATCTCAGCTACATTATGAATGAGCCTTCAGCAATGTATATAGACCTATAACCGTGACTGGGGACGGAGAACGAGATTATCGCCAGTTTCGTAGAGAAAAAAGAACATTACTAACTGCGATCAGAACCGGATGTTTCGAAAAAACGATCAAAAAACCGACCGTTTCATACGCGGTTTTCAGCCAAAAAAGCGGTTATTCCGTCGCAAATCGTCAGTTTTCACCGGTCTTTTTGCTGATGAGTGAACCATATAGAACCGTTTTTTGTGACGCTTTTCGTGTTTGGAAATTTTGCTAATTTTACCAGTTTGTGTATCAACAGTGTGTAACTATTCAGGTTAAGTAGATAGCCGACTTAGACTGTTTCTTGGTATTGTTTTTAGGATAGAAATGTTCAAAGTGGACATTACTTTCGCTCAGAAGGAACAACTGCGCCTATCACGTTTTATTCTCATTTGAGAAAGAACTCCAAAACTGTGACATGCTTTCTGTATTCCACTTGTCTCTTAGCACTCTTGCGTAAAACAAGTTCACTATTTTAACTAAAGTTACATATTTTATGTTTTGATTGTTTAGTTTTTGAAAAAGATGAATTAAAAATCTTGTTCTTCTTTCTATACAAAACCTGTCAAAAACATTGAATGGTCTATTCAGATATTCAGACTGTAAAAAAAACTATATTATAGCTTTTTTACAGTCTGAAAAAAAAACTATATTATAGCTTTTTTACAGTCTGAATAGAAACAGTTATAATCTTTATTTACTCACTCACATTCTTTTGACATAGTCCTAATATTAATAGTTAAACAAGAGGATAAAATAAAGTATAAGGGAACAAAAAACGAAAAAATGTAACTTAGATTCATTGTTCGATCAGAATTATAGTAGTCTCCATTTAATATTTTTAAATATAAGCTCAGAGAGAAAATCTTCTTCAAAATACAAACCAAAATTTAGAAGAATATTCTATGTTAAATCGCTTGTACTGTTTCATGTACAAAATAATAATTGGTTGGCATCAATAGATATCGCCGTGGTGGTCGACGAATACTAGGACGTTTTGTTTCAGTAGCCACATGTGATAACGTCTTACTATCAGACGGAGATATTTGATTTGTATTTTGTGTTAGGATCTGTGACGGTAGTTTGGAAACGTACCGAGTGGTACTCCGTGAACTTTCTAAAGTTAGAAGAAAATAAGAGTTGCAACAATTGTAAAATGTTGATAGACACTCAATTTCAATTATTCTTTTAGATTGATGAAAGCGTGTGCATGTTTTTAACTCTAAGAGACGTAATCTCTTGGCAAATCCGATAGAAACAGAATATCTTTTGATGAAACCATATAAAGTTCTAAACTGCTGAAGTAAACCGATTATAAACCGTGTAATGAAAGATTGAACGATTTTCATGACAAAAACATATACTCTCAGCTCATATCAAATTACATATTTTTTAATGCTGTCAAATGAAATGAGATATGGCTTCGTCCTTTTAAATTACATCCAATTTAGTGAACTAGAAATACCAATAAGGTATCATAGCATTTACACTGTAGATTCAAGTTTCATAACTACAAGAGAAAAGAGGATTTCGTTGTGGTCATTTCTGTTGCAGTCTCATATACCATATCGCGAACGAATTCTATGTATTTAGTTGAAAGGTCTTTGAACTTTTTTCCATTCGTTTTTATTATTAAATATATTGACTAAATGTTTCGATATGTTAACATATCATCCTCAGGAGTTAAAAGCAAAATGGTTTATAGATCCCAGGTCGGACCGTACGCCCGTCGTACACGCACATCACGTTCTGTACACAATGTGCACATGACGTACGCATACGTCATACGTATTTACTGTACAAAATGCATATCATGCGCACCATGTACCATTTTTAGAGGTTTATCATAGATGTCAGATAAACATGTTACTATGGAACTGTAGAGAGAGAAAACCAGGTCACACTCAGTAAGCGCACCGTGCATACACGTTCGTCATGCGTATCAATCGAAACGTACGTCACGTGTACAGAGGGTGACGTGCGCGTACAACGGGCGTAGTGCTCTACCTGGAGACCCACAATCTAAAGTTAGAACAATTTTTCAAAATTTGAAGACAATGTTAAAATGATGTTTACAATGATGTTTACAATGATAGAATTCCAGGAGTTTATAAACATCATACATAAGATTTATCGATATATTTTTCTTATAATCTGTTGTCTCAGATCATACCTCGATCATTCTCGATACAGGATTACTTTTTCTTCTTCTTTTCTTTCTCTTCTCCTGCTTTTAAACGATTTTTCTTTCCTTTCTTTATCCGTCTGTACGTTTAATTCTACCACTGTCTTTTTTTAACCATTTCTATTGTTAGTATCTACTGATGTGATTCTTGTTTTATTGTTGTACGATTTGTTGGCAATAGAATATACACTTTCTAACCTTTTTCGTTGAAAATGTTTGACTCATTGTCGAAAATGACACTCTTCGAATTTGATTTCTTTTTTACATGAAACAGCATGTTTAACAATCTCTGACAATTTAACTTTTGCTTTGGCTACGTAATTTTGATGCTGTTGAACTGTTCTGTCGAAACACTCCCTGTCACCTACATACAATGAATTACATTCGCAGTAAATGCTGTAAATAGCATTTTTGTATCCTATATAATTTTTGTATCTCTTTTTAAATTGGTTACACGCTATCATTCTACATATCGCAACGTTTAGTCAATATATATTTATTACTAAACACGAATGGAAAAAAGTTCAAACACCTTTCAACTAAATCATTAACTTCGTAAACAATAATAGCATTAATCATGAATTCTATGTAATGAGCATATCAAGAATTTTGTTGGACCTTCCAGTCCTTTGATGAAAATAAAAAAACAGTAATGTACAAAAACAGTAATGTGCCACCCCTACTGTATATACACATCTCGTATGTGATTTATGTTTTCATAGAAACCAAAGCATACTGATGACATCAGACACTCTTCGAATAAAGTTTAAAAAAATTCGATCCGTATCTGACTAAATCGAACCTGTACTCAACCTTCGGGTTGGGCAGGGTACGGAGTGTGTTGCACATCTCTACAGCCTAATCCACAAAGGTTAAAACAGTTCGAATTTTTTATTAAATACGTTGTCAACTTCAACTAAGATAAATATAAATACTATTTACCGCAATCCAGTGAAATCTTTAAAACTGTTGCATACAGCACTAAGTGTTGTGATTCTTTCAACAAAATGTGTTCGTTCCCCATTTAGATGCTCAATAAACTTGGCTCAGATAGATATTATAAGTAAAATCCTATCGTCCTAATATCGGGTATTTCTAAAAGACGCGAACAGCTACGAATACCCCCAAACTAAAGTCTGAGTTAGCCAATCGATAGAGCTCGTTGAGCTGAGTATAGCAGCGCCTAACAAACACTCAAAAAAGTTTTTATAGTTTCGCTTTTTAAGCATACATTTTCAATCAACATCCACGAATACCCAAAGCGCATCCACAAAAATCCAGAAGAAAGGGTAAGAACACCCAAAAAGTGGGGCCAAATTATATGCCCGGGGGGGGGGGGGGGGGGGGGGCGGGCCCGCGGCCGGCCCGGAGGGGGTGGGCCCGCCGGGGGGGGG
>CAJNOQ010007580.1:0-12113 GCA_905250885.1 Didymodactylos carnosus
ATTAGAACGAGGCATCTCTCAGCTCTACACGACCTTTCTTTGCAAAGTTATAGAGTTTACAAGAAAAGCCCTAAATTCATTTTTCGTTTTTCTTTCTGTAGCTCTGAGGTGAAAGTGAACATTTAGGGCTTTTCTTGTGAACTCTATAACTTTGCAAAGAAAGGTCGTGTAGAGCTGAGAGATGCCTCGTTTTAATCAGAAATTTATAGACTACAATTACGCCTCATTAAGAAAACTTTTGGTTGTTGTTTAGAGTTTCTCAAAAACTGATTTTCCAGAAGATCGGTCTTTGAAGGCCTAGCAGCAGCATTCATGGTGATATTCGGAATCAGCATCGTCGACTACCTATAGTTCACTCGGTTTCGTTGAAAAAGCAATTTATCAGTTGGGGTACTTCCCTCACAAGCCTCTTTAATACATTCAAATTCGCCTGTTCAAACATTAACTCGCCATCCGTCGTATCTGATAACACTGTAAAATACTTGTTCCAATGCTTCAAACACTTCTTCTCCAAACATATTTCGTTAAACACAAAAGAAAAGAAGTTATCACGCTAGTGTAGTGTCATTTACTTTATGAAACATATCAAGAAGAGGAATGGGGCGAGTACCAGAAACTTAATAATAAGTATAAATGGACTTTTCTAATTAGAACTGCTCGTTTTTGAATACACGTCACATTCATATGATGCAATAGAACATCGAGCCACAAACGTCAACAATTTCGTTCTTACTTATTAGCTGCATTAATTGTATTTATTACTTTGT
The DNA here is from genome assembly GCA_905250885.1 of Didymodactylos carnosus. NCBI lineage: Eukaryota > Metazoa > Rotifera > Eurotatoria > Philodinida > Philodinidae > Didymodactylos > Didymodactylos carnosus. The sequence continues at coordinate 768 of CAJNOQ010007580.1, forward strand.
ACGTGTGAATTAGGCATACAACGGTAGCGGTAGTTTACCGGTTTACCGTAACCGGTACTACCGTTACTATCGGTACTGTCGCTACCGTTCTACCGGTACTATCACTACTGTTCTACTGCCGTTATCGATCCACAGGTTTTATCGTTCATTGTGGACAGATAGTATCGATCCTAGAGAGAGTGAAATTCTGTAGAGCATATGACGATGTCGTTATTGTAACAGATTTTAATGTTTTATTCTACACTAGAAATAACCCGTGGAAAACCACGGACGCCCAGCGTTTCATTCATTTTTTCATTCATTTTTCGATAACTGATTTATTAACTAATAATAATTAATACCTCATTTCTGAATTTATCAGTTGAGGTACTTCTCCCCCTCGTTAGTTGAGGAATGTAAATAGTGTTAAGGGGCTTTTCAGATCAAAACGCTACGTGCATCACACTTCTTTATTGGAGAGATACGTTTCCTGGTGCGCGGAAATTGCTTCGAACGAATCGATCCTAAACTACGACATAGAAGAGGTTATGACCCTGGGTGACTTTCCTGAAACGTTTGGAGGGTAATTCATACTTTCATTATTTACTTTTCTTAAACATGTGAAAAATGTTACAAGAATGTTTTATTTTTATTTTTTATTTTTAAATGTAAATATAAAACAAGAATCCTTTTTATTCATTACTACGAGCTGATTTCATTCATCCGATCAAAAGTTATAGTCAAAATGAAGGCCGTAACAGAATTTCAAAAAATGAAAGGTGTTTTTTCGCAGCTTTTAGAACTTTGATAATTTCTCTAAAATTAGACACCACAGGAAGACCTTGTCCCTATGAAACTCGTAGAATTTTCTTCAGGCTTTCAGAATATCTAATTGGTTTTATCTAAGGATGTCCGGATCGGAAAAAGAGCAAAACTACGTCCGGAACGGAATTTCATCTTTTTTTTCTTGGTTCCATATGTGGTGATTACTCCCCATTGCGAAGTTTCACTGGGAGAAATTTCACGTGATACCTTCGATTGATCGGACGAAATGCTGATGCACCTCACTCGAATTAAGGATATAAACTCTTTTCCCGATTTTTGACTTCTGTTTGGAAAAGACCGCCGAGCTCCCAAAGGCGTCCGATTTTGCAGATAGAGTTCACTGAACTCAAGAAACTCTCTCATATGAATGAAAAAAAATTTCACGCAAACTCCTGAAACGAAGAAGACCGTTAGGTGGGCAAGCCGTATAGAAAGATATACTACGATCACTCACTGTCTTAATGTTGAAAACTTGTTCACGAACATTCCGATAGATGAAACAAATTACATTCCGTAGAAGACAGTTAATCAAGATCTAGATTAGGATTCATTTTTAGCTATAGCAGAAGTAGAACAATGTGAAGTTTCATATAATATCATATCATTCCGTAGTTTATTTACTTACGAGGGAACCTTTCTAGGTGATTAAACGCTTTTTGCTCGGAATCTAGTGAGTTATAGGTTATTGATCATGCTAATTCGAAATATGACCATGGGGGTTGCTCTTAGTCCTTCGAAGATCTGGTTTTCTAGAAACTCTAAAATATAACCATGAGGCATGATTGTAGCCCGCAAATTCCTGATTAAAATGAGACATCTTCCAGTTTTACACGACCTTTCTTTGCAAAGTTATAGAATTTACAAGTACACGGGCAACTCCCATGGCCATATTTGGAATTAGCATGGTCAATAACCTATACGCTTGATTCCGAGCAAAAAGCGTTTAATTACCTAGAACGGTTCCCTCGTTAGTAAAATACTTTTCGTCCAGAATGTTTTCATTTTTGAAACATTAAAAAAATTTGTCAAACAAATTGCTAAAATTAAAAGGTTGAAGATTATAGTTCCATATCAATTTCATTATTTCTATAAGCAATATATAAAGATTTATAGGGACAAGAACATAACCATCTTGAATGACTCGTTCCAGACTTTTAGCTTTGATGATTCCGCAGTTATAAGCATTTTCCGTTCGTACGTCTATCTCCGTAACAAAGAAACTAAAAATTTTAAACTCTGTTGTTACACATTCGATCGACCACGCTGATCATTCCGGCAATGTTTATTCCGCTCAGCGTGTATGGTAAAATTGGTAGAATAAAGTCGAAGAGTTCAGAAATCTATCAGAGTGCTATCCTGCTTAACAAATAGAAAATAGAACAAAATATATATTAGTCATTTATTCCCTTTTACGAAATAATTAATTGCGATGGGCGCAAGATCATCTTTAGTTTTCTGTTGTTTTTTTCAAAGATTTTGTTGTTTTTCTTGAACCGTGTTTTCAAATAGTTGAAGCTTTATGGGTCAATCCATATGGTTCCTACCACGTTATACAAAAGTGACGGAACAGGTCTAAAACATCTCAAAAAAACTCAGGTTTTCCAGTAATCCCAACGAATTTTGGATACATCGAAAAATTCTTCTAAATCGTCCAGTCGATAGTCCATTCAATTCTGAATAAAATGATATGTCTCCGAAGTTTTTAGCACCTTCCAGCAAAGAGCTGTGAGGAAAATGCGGAAAGCAGAAGCTTATAATGCCGAAAAATGCGCTTTTGTTCTGAAAATTAAAATGAGTGTAACTTTTGTTCCTAGACCAATAGCGAGCTATGGGCTCCATCATTGGAATTAACGTGCAAAACTGCATCAGAAAATGTGTTTCTCGTCTTCTGCATTTTACATCGATGCAATGGTGGTAGGGTCTATATGGATTTACCCTTATTTAGATGAGAAAAAACAAACGTTTCTTCAGACATAAATAATAAAGCAAATTGTACTTGAAACTGAACTAACCAGCAGTCAGATAAATCAAATACTTTCCATTGTCCGGATTATGTTCAACTTTGTCAACGTCATAACAATGTCCAGCTACTATAAGGACTTCTTCTTCGTGTGGATAGTGAGAAAGGTAGGAGATGTCACGTAGTTGACCTCCCATGCGTCCACTCGGACGTATGATAAATAACGTATTTCCAAATTGTTCGGCTTGCTGACGTGATTTCGATGTTGAAGTAAATGCAGGCCAAGTAATTTGTGTTCCAACTGCCTGTATATATCCGTCAATCATTTCATTCGTTAGTGTACAACCACGATAGAAAGCTGTTTTTCCTGGTCCTTGTGTATTTAAGCGTAAATAGTACCTTAGCACATTACAATACGCGCCTAATGTATCAACTTTAGTCATATCTTCGTTTCTTAGTGTAGTGTTCACCAGTTTGTATAAGAATGATTCAGCTGAATAAAGACGCGCACAACAATGGAAAATTTCGTATGGCTTATCTTTCACGTCTCGTAGTTTCTCAGCAATCAACTGACTTTCAAACTCTTGCTTCAATAATTTCCCTTCTTTTAGAATACCTGAAAGATAGAAAGGAGAAGTGATAAACAGATCTTACTAAAGCAGTAAATGAAAATGAACGTCACCTTGAGCTGCTTGCTCAACCGTTTCTGGCCAATGACCATCTATTGCTTTATTTCTCTTCTTCCATTCCATGATAACTTTAGATCTATAAGTAGTTCCGAATGATTTGACAGCTTTTTCTGGATAAGAGAATCGTTCCTCTCTAAGAAAGTCTCTTACAGGTACTTCTTCTCGCTTAACTGATCTCTGTTTATTTCTGTCGGCTTTACTAATTTGTACCATGCTTTTTAAGTCAACAACGTAGTCACCCACTTCAACTTCACTTTCCTCTTTCTTCAGATATTTGTCTTCGATAAATTCCGTTTCAAAATCTGAATAGCGTGTCCATTCCTTTGTTTCATTGAGAACCCATGGATTTGGATTCGACTGCCATGACCAAACGCTTCTCTTTGCTGACGATAACAACGAAATTGTCACTTCTGCCGATTTCACTACCGACGTCGACGCGGCAGATGTCGTAGCCTTTTCTGTATTCATCTGATATTTCTATGTTTTACTCGAGATCTTAGCGCCACTTCATTCGATGTAATTTTAATTGTTTTAGAGAATAAGTTAAGCGATAGTTGAGAGGGAAAAAGAGCAGTGTAATAACGATGTTGTCGTTCACGCACATGCATATTTTACCTTTTTATTTGAGATCTTATCTATTCCTTATTCTGCATTTTCTTTTTCTACTCACTTCTCTCGAGAATAAATATTTACAATATGTATTTAGAATACATAGCACATTACAATATGCGCCTAATGTATCAACTAGACATGCAACAATCCCAAGCTAGGGATCGTTGATTGGCACCGAATTATCGGATTGGTGCATGCCTAATATCAACTTTAGTCATATCTTCGTTTTCTTAGTGTAGTGTTCACCGGTATGTACAGGAACGATTCAACCAGAAATGCGGAGTTCGCGCCGACCTTCTGAATTTCTTTAAATACGATATTCTTGGTTAGAACTGAGATATGTCTCAATAAATGCGTTGAACCCGTCGGTAAAGTGCCGTAATGGAAATACCCCCTTTTTGAAGAATTACTGTTCGAAACAGAAACCAAAAGTACTTCATCTCATCCTAGTCTGCCGTAACTTGAAATATTTGGCACATTACGTTGGTCGAATTAAATCAGTCGTCGACAAATAGAAAATCAAGCTGATTTTCTATTTGTCTGACGAAACATATTTGATATTCTCCACATTCATTTGACACTGATATTTTACTTCACTTCCCGTACTACTCTTCTTACCACTACCAGCTGATTATCACACAATGCAGTTAGTTCAGTCATTGAAAATAAATCGGGATCACCATCAAATTTTGCAAGTTCATCCGCTGGGCAGTCTGGTCCGAGACGTGCTCTAACACTTACCTTTGAAGTTAAATCAACTTATCGCTCGGTGGTTCGTTTAACAGTTCAATTGTCATTTTGGGTTGAAGACATTTGGTGTCGATTGTTTCAACTTCGACCATGATAATTGTAGGTGAAAGTATTTGATTGTTACGATAATCCTTCAGATAGAAATGACCGTGAGTTTTATTAACATAGGTAGTATTATAGACTAATTCACAATTGAATGTGATGCTGACAGTTAGAAAACCATCGAGTGTGTTCGAGTGAGGTTCACATTTAATTTCATCTCCTAGTAAGTAACAAAACATTTACTATTGTCCATTCAAAAAAAGAATAACCCATGACTGTTTTTTTAATAACTCAAGAATGGAAGCACTTAGCGACCTGCGGTTTCCACCATTAGAAAGAGCGAAGTGTGGGACGTAGGTCTATATAAAAGTCGATGAGTCTGCTGGTAAAAATATGCGTTACTTACGGCTTTAAATTGTAGTGAAAATTGCAGTAAAATATACCTATTCTTGAACATTAACCTCGGAAGGCAACTGATTCAAATGTCAGGTATACGTTAAACCATACCTCTTCATTATTCGAACTCAGCAAGATAAAATCTTGAAGTTGTTCCGTTAAAAAAGAAGAACTTCCACGATAAAAAGGAAGTCGCAGGTTTTAAAAAAAGTGTTGATTATTTGATGACTTTTGGGAAATTTACTCAAAAATTCCTGATATGAGTTTTGTATAATAGATTAATTTTTACACAGGCCTACGTCCCACGGTTCGCTCTTTCTAATGGTGAAAACCGCAGGTCGCTAGGTGCTTTTCAAAAGTTTTGCAAATGTAATTTGACATAGAAAAGTGGAAATTATTGAATATAATTTCCAATAAGCCAAGTAATCTGCATTTTTTTGGGACGTGGAACATATTTAGAAAAAGATTTCCCTGTAGTTCTCATCAGAATTCTATTATGAATCGAATGAGACATGACACTTGGTGTTAAACGAAAAAAAATCTTTCATTCCGGAAACCCAGCAAAGGGCATCATCTCTTAGACGCAAAATGAAAGGTCGTATCAACCTAAAGTGTCATACTTCATTCGATTCCTTATTGAATTCTAATAGGAGCTGCACATAAATCCATTTCTGAGTGCGTTTCTGGTCCAAAGAAAATATCGATACGTTGTTGCCCGATTGAGTACATTTTTAAAAATTCTCACTTTTCTCCGCTGTTTTCCCAATTTATCGAAGCTCTGATAAGTATTTCTCAATCTCCGCACATTTCTCTCTAGACCCATATGAATCATCGACAGTCTGCAGGTTAAAGTACAGAGAAAAAGTTGAGTCAATCTCAGCTAAAAGTTTCGATATCTGGCACTCAGCATCCAAAATATGGATCTGTGGAATAGTGTGACTCTGTAAAAGATTTTTTTCCCCTAATTTTTAGTAAAAACATCACGTCAAAAGCAGCGCTAGGAAATGCTAGTCTGTTACTTTAGGTGAAGAAGAGCAAGATCGTTGGTGCCGAACGCTCGGTACCGGTACCGACAATTACCTACTTCAGATTCTCTTTAAAAATATTCCTAATCTTCTTTTATTCCTCTTTTTTCAGTAAATTACAATCCGAGGCCAGTATACAATTCAGTATTTTTTTGTTGATAAAACTGGCGAGATTTTACTCTTTTGATCTTCCAACATAAAAAGTTTCTAATTGCGGACAATAGGTTTTGAATTTATCATCTACTAATAGTGATACATCTTTTTCAATAACATATAGTTTTAAAATTCTTAATTTTGGACAATGTTCAATAAATTTAGTGAGAAACTCTATTGAGAGTACCATTGATTGATCAACATTCATTTCTAATTGTTCTAATAATGGATGATTTTTAGCAAATTCTATGAAAGCATTTTCACTAAAATGAATTATTGGTTGTTCATGTGATTCATCTTCTATTGTATGTCCAGTGATACCACCATGTTTCAATATAATATTTCTTAGATTTCTATTAGTGTTCAAAATTTTTAAACATCTGTCAGAAAGCTCTAGATGACCTTCTAAATCAATTGACACTAGTTTTCGTAATTTGGCTATAATTCTAAAGAGAATAATATCATTGATGTACAACTGTTCTAAACTATAATGTTGATATTTCCATCCACAACACCACCAAATACGTACTTTTAAATGTTGTAAATTTATTAGATTGAATATTATAACATCCATAGTATATGCATAGTTTACACTCCATGTTTCTAACTCAAATTGATTTACATTTGGAAATATTTTCAATAATAATTCTACAAATTCATTTTGATTTTGGAATATATTTGTTCGTAATGATAAATATTCAACAAGTGGAAATGATTTTACATTTGTTGAATCAATTTGTACCTCTGATGGTTTGAAAAATGGATCCTTTGTAGTTCTATTATCAGTTATTTTCATGCCCCCACACATTTGGAAAAACTTTAACCAGTATTCAAAACTATAAAACCATGACCAACAGTTACTTTGACTTTGATGACCAAGGTCAATTGTAATTTTTTTAATAATTTGTCTTGATTTGTCATTCCAAATGCTGACAATAGGTAAACGAGCATTCAAAATTAATTCGTGTAGATTTGGCGTAATAAGTTCATCTGTTAGATCACGAATTAAATCAGTTTTATCATCAAAAAAATTGTAATCTGGTTGATTATTCGAATATGGTGGACTATCAACAATTATTTTTTCTAACGTTTTACCTTGTACTTGTAAAAGTTGTTTTGCTATTTTTAACTCTTCATGTTGTTTTTTAACAACAATACGTAGATATTTTAAATTTGGTACAAATGTAAATAAATTTGACGTCATTGATTGATAAATCGATTCTCTACAAAAAGCAGATTGATTTTCATATTCTTTATGAGAAATTTTCATCTCCTTTTCAATATTAAATGTCGCCAGATAATTATAATCAATAATAATTGAATTCCATCTTTGGCAAACATTAGCACAATAACTGAGATCAATAAATGATAAATGTGTGAATATCTCATTTAATATTTCTGTTGGAAAATCATTCAAAAACATAATTATTCCGATCTTTTACCGTTTGAGTTTTTATTAATAGTTTATTTTTATTGTGTATCAACACGCGGTAATGTGCAGTGAAAGATTAATAAAAAACTTTCTTTCTTTCGTTCTTCATGTTTTGTAATACATTAGCTACACAAATGCCTTGACTCATATACAGAGGTGGAATGGCGTTCGTAAGAAATCATTCACATATTTCGTAAAACGTAGAGATCTTTTGTTTTCAGGGTCAGAATAACTTGCCTGCTGACTTTGCCTATAGATGACAACTGATTGAAACTTTTTTGTTTAAAATCAAACAATATTTAGAAATAAAATAAAATAATCTTGATTTTAATTTAAACGGAATCTTATGGTTAAAGTAAAACATAAAAGTGAGCGTTGATAGCGGCAAAGATGTCATTAGTAGGCAGATAAACGACTTGCCCAGTACACATTCTTTCAAATACTTGGTTTGTTGTAAGATTAGGTCAGTGGAAGAACTGGACTTATCGAACATACTTTTTAGGACTGTTCACTCTAAAGCAGAACTAATAAAATTTGTGGCTATTTCTGCCGTATCTAACAGTATTTCAAGTTCTAGGTATATTTTTCCAAAACTGTAAAACAAATGAGAATACACAAGTAGAGATATTAGTCGATCGTTAACTTGAGTTGTTCGTTCTTAAACAAGTGATGATGATTTCACAGTTCAGTTCCATTTTAGTGTTATTCATTATTGACATTTAATTCATCTAAAGTTGTCAGTGTTTCTTGTGTTGACATTTACCTACTTCTCCTATAAGCTCCACTTTTATCAGTATATGACGAAACCTTTAAATATCATCAGAAGCAGTAGAGCAAAGAACATATTTTGCTTGTTGACACCAAAAAGAATTATTAAGAATTATTAACTACTATCCATTTCAATGAACAATGCACCTGGTTGTAGGCTTATCTACTTCAGATCAAGATAATATTGCAGAAGTGTTGCGTTTTACTTTAGCTTTCTTCTAGTTGACTATTTATCATTAAAAAATGGAAATCCCAAATCAGATCCAAAATCGTTTCTTGTTATAACTGGTTTCTTTTGATCATCAGTCAATAAAGAAAGAGGAAGATGAAACAAATATAAATATAAATTCTAATTATCTTTTTGCGCCATTTTTACAGGTAGGCAGAGGAGGAAGTTCTCTATAAGCCTATCTAAAAATTGTTCCAGGCGAAATTCCCGGTATTTTGCTGAAAGCGCTAACGAACATTTCCAATTACTCCACTTAGGATAATTGGAAACAACAATAGAAATTGATGAGGTAATTGGGTACGCCAAGTACGGGAAAATAATTCATTAGTAAAAAACAGTTTTCTCGTTAAGTCAATGATACTAATTAATAAGTTTTGCACAGGTAAATAGATCAATTATTGCTCTACAAATGGTGAGAATCTCCAAGTTCTACTCATTAATTAGCCTGAGCTGCAATTAAAAGTGTAAACGCTAAGAAATTATTTTTTAAGAGATTGTTGAGAGATTGTTATTGACCTTTATCAGTTCGAAAAAGTTCAGTGTTAAAGTTTAAATTTAAAAAAGAATAGAGAAAATAAAGTGAAATTAGAAAGAGACTTTCTAGAGCTCGCCTAAAGAACCATGATCACGTAAGTTGAAATCTCGTCAAATCCCTACGTTTGTTCAGATTTTAATTCTCCATCCAATCCCGTCTGAACCAAGAGTCCATCGCTTATCTGAACTGAGCTATTTCAATTTTAGAATAAGTTGAACTTTTTAAATTTCAAATTAAACTCAAAAACTGAAATTTCGAGTTGAAGAGTTGATTTTTTTTTCTCAAAATGTTCGCCCTTTGACGCTGAATTCAAATATGTCATTAAAAATGTTTTATGTCTTAAGAGTGATTTTTAAAAATCGTTTTAAGAAGCAGAAGTAGCCCCAAAACCATGGCTTTCTAGAGAACCCTGCTTCAGAGAGTTTTAGAGACGGCTTTCTAGAGAAGACAAGAAAGAGGACGTTGAGAAACTCTAAAGCGCTGAGTTTCATAAAGTTTAATTCAGTGATTCAGTGATTAATTACTATCATTGGCTGAACGAAAAAACTGTTTTTCACTAATGAATTATTTTCCCGTACTTGGCGTACCCAATTACCTCATCAATTTCTATTGTTGTTTCCAATTGTCCTAAGTGGGGTAATTGGAAATGTTCGTTAGAGCTTTCAGCAAAATACCGGGAATTTCGCCTGGGACAATTTTTAGATAGGCTTATAGAGAACTTCCTCCTCTACCTACGTGTAAAAGGGCGCGAAGAGATAATTAAAATTAAGAAATTTATACGAATTAGAAGTCCAAAGAGCCAAAAATCGTTTCCAATTGCCCCCGTTTCCTGTATGAGATTAATAACCATTAAATTATGAGATTAAATGAACCATTTAAATTTTATTTAATTATTTAATTAAATGAACCTCTATGAGATTAACTTAACCACAATAGTGCAGTCAGTAATTATGCACATACTAGTACAAAAATTTCCTGATAATTCATGATGGTTTTCCAGATATATTAAAATGGGACTCGGGTGGTTTTCCGTGGCTCTATCATTCCACATGGCGTAAAAATAATCAACTCACTTACGTCGATGGGGTAAAAGGGTCAATCCATTCAAATACATGAAGTTTCCAAAAACAAATCTGTACAGACTTCCCAAGATCGCTTTTAATACTACTGTGAATGTGAAAGTTGTTAATTGTACTGTCATCTTTTTCTGATCGCTTTTTCATATAGCTTAAGAATAAGATGAACATATAGCACAATTCAAGTGAAATTTTGTTTCGAACTTTTTATATACCATTCGATAGAGAACTGAACGCTGATCACGGCAAACACTTTCCCGGCTCCCAAAACCCGTTCATCGCCGAGCCAGCCTCAAAATACACTGAAGGTGTCCAAAACCGCAAAAAAAGAGAGTTTTTGAAAAATGGTTCTAGTTTTTTCGCGTTTTATTTTTGTGATTCAACAGTGGGCTCATTCGATTCAGAATCGAAAGCTGATTCTAGAAAAGTAAGTGTCGAACCTCTAAAACCAAAATAGGATTTGTCCGGAACCCCGAAACCCGAACCTCGAAAAAATGCCGATCGTACTAAATGTTATTAAAAGTCGACTTTTTTTTCGGCCGGTAAATAGGTGTTTTTCGAGAGACAAACGGCCACGCAGTCTCGAATGCATGTTCCAACATTTTATTGATGCAGTGCGCACTACAACCTACACGTGTTGCATTTTGTTTCTGACGGTTTCGCATAGGGTGACCAGTTGACCTTTCACATTGTTATACACCCGTACAACATGACGAGAAATCTTGAAAATAAAAGATTATTCACTTCTTGTAGCTGCATCATGGTTGTCATACATCCATGTTTTATCAGTTTTATTTAGTTCCTTCTGTTTTCATAGTATCTCTTTGTGTTACGGTATACATTCTTGGGTTAATTCTTTCTTAGTTTACGTCAAT
>CAJNOQ010007581.1:0-12108 GCA_905250885.1 Didymodactylos carnosus
AACTCCTATTATCTGTTAATAAAGGAAAGTTTGATGATCAAAATGTTAGAACCACAATTGAACTGTACAACCCACTCTGTGCCGATGATTGCTTTTCTGAAGGAATACATAGAAGAAAAGAAAAGAGTAACGACAGTCGAAGATCAGATATATACGGACCATTACAACTACGCAACACAATTCTTCTCGTTTCAATATTTAGACTATTGCCCGTATTGATTACAACGCTGAAACGGATTCTTTCATAGGTTTTTCTACTTCTTTAAAAAATGGTGTACCGAAGCAGAATTTTTTCCGCACAGAAAGTTTTGATGAATTGAAACCTTGGCACGATACATTTGACAAATCAAAATATATCAATCTGAATGTGATACAACCAGTGGTTAGAACGATCAATCCATTGATTTTGTGTTCTTATGGAAGTCATAATAAAATGTCATCAATCGATATCTTGAAAAAGTGGTTATATATTTATGAACAATCCTTGAAAGAAGGTATTCGAATCATTGGTTTTAGTACCGATGCGGACCCGAAGTATCTTCGTGCCATGGGATTGTGCTCGCGATTTTTTGCTCATTGCCGCATATGAATCTATCCAAATACAATGATGATTTAAATATTGGTGTACCGGATCAATGGGAATGGTTCATGATGAAGGAGCAACAGGTTTTATTGTTTATGCAAGATCCAACACACGTTACCACAAAGATGAGAAACAGACTGTTATCAAAAGTAGCATCCATGAAAATGGGTATATATAAAGTCGATGTACAACGTATAATCGATTTAGTCGAGAAAAAAAGTAAGTTATATCACAACTTGATCAAATCTGATGTAAATCCGAAAGATCGTCAAAATTTCTCATCCTGCGTTCGAATATCTTCTGAACATGTACTGAATCTATTCATTCAAATTCTAGATGCAAAAGGAACATACATTTATTTATCAATGCTACGTTTATTCATTCATGGATATATGGACAAATCGATGCCAATTGAAGAACGATTAAAAAATGTCTGGACCGTCGTGTTCATTTGTAGATTATGGTTGTGTTGGATTGAACACTTTAAATCAAAAGCTAATGGTGGAAAGAAGGATTTTTCGTTTACAAAAACATTTAAAATGAATAGTTTCATATCAAAGCCAACATTTTAGTGCATTGAATTGAATGCTCATACATTGCTATACATCGTTTTGTTAGTAATTAGACAAAAATTACCCATAGATGCATTAAATATCGATTTATTCAGTTCTCAACCGTGTGAAAATATCTTCCATATCGCTCGTTCACTATCAGGCCCATATTCAACGATTACAGATTCCAGTGTTCAGTCTTTCCTTCATAGATATGAGAAAATCTCTATCATCAATGCAGCTAGACCAGAGGAGATTCTAAACGATGTTTCTCATTTGAAATTTCCTCAATATTACAAATCATATCGACAGATAAATGACTGTTCAAATAAGTCTTTTACACAATTGAACGTATCCAATTTAGATATTGTTAAAATCATTGGTAATGCATTCGAGTGCGCAAAGGAATATGTTTCATTGGTTAATATGAATGAATTTTTACTAGAAAAAGAATTATTTTCTTCATCTAGTTTAAGTAAATATATCAGATTTATTTTGACCAAATCATCTTCGAAAATAGTTGACTACACCAAAGACAATGACTCATCCGATTCCGATGAAGACGATGATGATAACGAAGAAAATGACTTGTCAGACGAAATGAACAACCGTGATACCTTTGACGAACAAGATCCGATGCGAGAGAAGATTATGATGATGAAGGAAATATTATAACAGGCTATCTGCCGGATGTTGAACGGTAAAGATTTCGTGGTTCACGAATCTATGATGTCGTTAATCCGAAACACGCTGATAATTACTTCCCTATTCGTATTGGTAGTTCAATCAAATTTATTCACAAACAAACAGCATGTTGGCTGTTGAGAAGTGACAAAGCTTCCTTATCGGCTGATCGTTTGTTACGTGTCCGGGAACAACAGTAATAACATTCAATAGTCCTATTGACTAGGCTTTCGTTTCGAACTCTCTAAATCTTCTCTTGATTATCATCCATGTTCTTTTTGTTAGCTCATGTTGTATACTGTCAGTCTAAATTGTGCACTGAACTGCATAATTGAAGAAAAATAAAATGAAGTTTTTCCAGCATCTTTTCATCAGCAAACCTAACACTGGCAGCAAAACAGTTGGTAGCATGGTACCGAACTGGTACCGGGGGTTCCGGAACCGTACTTTTCCCCTTGGATTACTACTTGGGTACTACTATCACCTAATCTAGCTTCGACTTCTGTCGCTGTCGCTACGAATTGGTCGTGCGTCTTTGTGTTGCTATTGATTTTGGAATAAGGATAGATCACTTGTTTGTTGAACAATTGACCTACAAGGAAAAATGAAAATAATGTCTAGGAAGTGCCTGACCACAATCAATCCATTAGATCTGATCGATCATGGTTCATTATCGTCTAGATGTTAGAAACGAAATGACGACGAGAAGTCGATACCGACACACAGTGGGCATTTTTTGCTAGAGCAGGCGGACTTTAGCTTTATGAGTGAACTAAAATTTCATGAACCACTTTTTACAAGTTTTTCATGATCCTCTTTCTAATGGCATGAGAGTTGGGCTTTGAAAAAGTTTTCTAAGGAGCTTTCCAGAGATCCGGTCTCTGGAAAACCCTTCAGAAAACTTTCTCAATATTTAAAAATGATGCCACTGGAAAGAGCATTGTCAAAAACCTATAAGAAACATGTTTCGAGTCGTTCAGGTTACTTTATCTTGAAATTCAAATTTTCAGCACGAAATTGTTTGTGTGAGTCTCAAAAACTAAGAAATTTCCAGAATTCAAAATCAAGCGACCGAAACTAGATGATTTATGTGTAGATGATTTATGTGTAGATGAATGATGTGCTGTCTAAGGTAGTTATTAATGCTACTGGAGGTAGTGTTATTTCCTTGCTAACGCCCACCTTCATGTTCTCCGCTTCAGCCAATTTGATCGGGTGACATTTAGTGGTTGTGTTTGTTGAAATTGCCCAGTGTTGATCCACGCGTTGGACGAATATCGGATCGATGTGTGGTTCTACTTGACATGACTCTAATGGTCCATCTGTTAAAATTTCAGAAAGGCATTTGTCGATTCCTTCCTTTCGAATCGCTAGTGTTTCTCGACATGTTGTCATAACTGCAAAATTGCATGATTCTGCTTCGGATTTTGACCATCGAATAAATTGTTGTCCTTTCGATTCGATTCCGATTGCATAAGGTACTTGTGCTAATCGCACCCTTTGTTTGCGATGATTGAACGGCACTGGTATCAATTCATAAAGGGAAAATGGAGCTTGTGTCTGACTGGGTGCGGCAAAGAATGAAGAGACTATCAATTGACCAATTAGATCTGATTCACCATTATTCTGTGTTTTGTTCATTGAAATAAAGTCGATTCTTTGTTTCACTAATAAGCGGGTGACTAGTTCGATTGAGGCGAATGATGCACTGTTGTCATCTAACGAAACGTTTGTTGCTTTCATTATCATTTTCGTAACTTGAGGTAAATCTTTATGGTGAATGAACTGTAAGTTAAGATTATTTTCCAAAATATTTTCAATGGATGTGTGGATGAAATGAGTTTCCACAGAATGGACAAATGCTGATAGTCGATTGCTGAGGAACATGGTCATTTGTGATAGCGTTCGTAGTGCTGTTTCGTGTGTTCGGAGTATTTCTGAGTGTTCATTGACCAAGTCGATCGTTTGGTTCAATGCTGCCTGTGTGTAATTCAGCTCGTATGCCAATTTTACTTGCCCCTCGTTTAAATGTAGAATTTGGGCGGTATGTGTGTCCATGGTTTGTTGAAATGTATTCAACGATTCGGTTACCCTATTCATTTCGCTTTTTATGTTAGCAATTTGAATCGTATTCAGCGTAGAGAGAGTGAGAGCCGCTGAACCAATGCCAACTGAGATAATGTCTCCTATAAGTCGTTTTCGACGGTAGTGAATAGCCGAATTCTTTAAAAATTGAACATAGAGTTTTTCTTCATTTAATTTAGCTGTCTGGTTTTGAATAGGATCTTTTGGAGTACATTGAGGAATTCTTCTCATTGAAGTGATCGGTATTAAGTAGCACATATTCGTAACCATCGGAATTGATACGGTGAATGTAACGATTCTGTCTGCAGGTTTGTATTCGGATAAGTAGTGAAGAATTAGATCCGATGTTTTGTGTACCATGTCCGTTTTCGGTAATGTGATACTGATCGTGTTCGGTATCTGATACCCAGTATTAGGATTGTCAGAAGTATATTGAAACAGTTCATCAGGTATGTCTTTTGACGTAGGGTTAATTCGAGAGCTGGTATGCTAGCGAGGCGTTGTCGTGTTGAGTATAATGTCTAGTTTCTTCTTTTTGCTCGGCAATAGACAATCATAGAATGTTGATCGAGTCGAAAAAATTACATAGGCTTTCCAGTTAATGCATACGACTTTTTAGCGGATCTCTGGAAAACCTTCCACGGAGCCGACGCTCAGATCACATTTTTCGACTCAATGTACATTCTATGATCTCTGCTCATCATTCCCTGAAAGTTTTAGTCCTCTTGGACAAAAGATGAGTGAAATACGCGATCTTTCATTTTCGACGGTAACTGGCGAAAAACCCACTTTTCACCAAATTGGCTTTAATGGAGTTGTGATTGGGCGGGGAATGAAACAAACATCGCCACGACGATCAGCGTGGCCGATTACCTATGATCCACATGTTTCCAAGATTCTCAGACGTGTCTGCAACGAGATAGGTGTGTCTTCGGAAAAGTCTGTATCTCCGAAACCACAGGCGATGAAGGCCTGGATCTTGCATGGTTTTGAAGAGAAATGTTTTGGCTATCGTTTGGTATTATTTGAGATTGGATGTCATAGTGTAGTTTGGAACAGTAAGCTTTCGGATTTTGCCTCGAATGGTACATCATGGTAACGCTGATCAGGAGCCCTAATTTTTTCGTAGATTTATGTCTCAAAGTGTCTACTTTCAGAATCCGAAAATCGCAGATTGTTATCTCTCACCGTTAAAAAGTTATTGCAAAAACAACCGACCCCATTACTCACTGAAAACGATAGTAATAACAAAAAATAGTAGTCAACTAATGGTGGAAATTTCACAATAACCCAGGTCGTTCATTCCTGAAGATACGAAAAAATTCTAGCTGTCAGTCAGAAAAATGTGGAAGAGATTCAGAGATGGCTGCCGAAGAAATTAGACTAAAGTGATTATGTTAGCGCTTTAATACTCGTTGGTTTATATACATGGGTTAGAAGATGGAGAAACTTGCAGAAGATTAGATCAGAAACACAGGAGATATTTTGAGTATTCAGTTGAAAATATTCGTAAGTCTGGGATATTTGTACTTCATTACTTAAAACATTTCTCTAAGGATACATTGGTACTAAGTCATCCTAGAATGGACGCTGTATAACTTCATAAAGCTTCCTTTCATCGTTAGCTGAATGAACGGTCGTGATACATGTGTTTTTCTTGATTAAAGTTATGGAAACTGTGAGGAAGAAGTGAATGCACATTTCGTCTGCCCACCACTAGGCGGTAAATGTTTCGAGAAATATCATGGTACAAAGAAAATAAAACTTCAAATTTTTTTAAAACTTTTCTAAAATTCGTAATGTCTGAAAATTGTTCTTTTTATGTCAACAAATACAGAATTTCAAATTCTACATGATGCCATTTTTTCACCGATGGGGTTGATTTATTCCTCGTTACTGGCTGCTCTCTAAAAAAACAGCTCTCTAAAAAAAGGCTGGAAACGATATACACATTGGTTAATAACGGATATAATAAGAAACAAACAATATGTGGTCAATGGCTTCCAACCATACAAAGATGGGTGAAAAAAGGATCCGGACGTCGATTCGTGAGAGCCGAAAAACCGCCTGACATCAACAGAACTCATAACTTAAGACCAAGAGAGAAAGGAAAAGTAGTGAAAAACTAGTGGTTCTTATCAATATCCTAACTTACGTTTTCAGATGTTGTAAATTTTAGCTTTATATTTTCTTATCGTTCAATTGTGTTTTCTTAATTACTTATCCACTGCAGAAGGTGTATAAAACACCGAAACGTTTGTCTTGAATAAATAAACTACGAGATAAAGTATTAAAAATGACTTCAAATTCTCCAATAATCACTAATGAAAACACACTTTTTACGTTTAACTGTTGGATAAAGAAGATTCTGATTCGTTTTCGCTCTGATCTTGTTAAAACAGGTTTTTGAAGCCAGAATCCCATTTTTCCTAAAATCGACATCAAACTCGTAATCAGTGTGGAAAACTCCGTCTGATGATGTGTCGAAGTCCATCCAACTCGAAAAATTTTCTCAAAACCTTCGTCGGCGAAGTGCCGCGTTACCTGCACAAGTCGAATAATGAATGGTTCAGATTATATCACGGGCATTTTCAACATTTTTGTGAAAGTACACTTGATCAGAATACTTCATTTTTGTACTGAAAGATAGAGAAAATTTTGTGTAGATTTTATTTGTCATTTTTCCACAGCATTAAGAGTACCCGAAGCCACAAAAACGTCTGCTGCACAGCTGAAAAATCTAAAACTTTTGAAAATAAACTTTCGTCGAGTTAGCACTACTTTAGCGAGTTCCTTCTAGTAATAAAAGAGAGAGAATATTTCGTAATATCTAATTGTATGCTTGTTCCGAAAAGCCTAGTTTTTGCTTTTCATTATTTAAAATATGAACAAATCACCAGTGGACAGTTACATAGCATTTTTTCTTCAGAACTTTTCTAAAATTCTCAATGTCTGAAAATTGTTCTTTTTATGTCAACAAATACAGAATTTCAAATTCTACAAGATGCCATTTTCTCACCGATGGATTTGATTTATTCACAGATGACGAAGCTGAGACATTCTTCTCGCTCTAAGTCGTTTTTTATAACTAGGTTTTTTTCCTGCTCTTTATAATGTCGATGTCATGTTTGATTTTATTCTTTCCCATTAGATATGTGATAAGCATTCGACTGCCAGCAGGTCACTGCGAGTTTTGGAATATTAGAGTAAAAAAAGTATGACTTAAGCTAAGAATAATACATTGGCCTGAAAGATCTACTTAAACTATCTTCTCGATGAAAAGTTCGAGTGAAACATGATGTAATTAAGTCTGGTAAAAAGAGAAAGTTAGGTTAATACATGATCATATTTGTGAGGGTTCGGTCTCCTTGTATTGCGAGACACAGCGTTTTCGGTCGATTGTTTTCGAAATCACTGCTATACTCAATCGCGTTATAACTGAATGAAATATTGATATCTAAACGACGAAAGAAGCTTGGAAATTATGTGTAAGTATTCTCGTAACACGCTACGGCTTGTTCTAGGAATTGATTGCACTTCTAACTCATACACATGATAAAAAAGCTTTCTTACCGGGAGCTGGTGATATTTGCTGTGCACAGACTTTGAGAAACCAGAAGTAGGGTCTAAAGTTACTTCATCCTGTTCTCAAACAAACTCGCCTAAAGCATAGAGGAAGCAAGACGCTTCGACTGAATTTGCTTAGAGTAATAAAAAGCAAATCCAAAGCGACATCTGAGCGAATCTAACTGGATACTGTAGTCAGCAATCGTTTGAAACGAATCAGATATGGTCTGGGAAATACTTTTGCAGTTTGAAGCTGATATTTGAAGCCAAGAGGAAACAACGAGCTTTTGACGGAGAACATCATAAAAGAACGTTCAAGCTTCTCTAAGGCAAGGTGTTTGAGTTCTGCATTCATTTTTGAGAAATAGAGGATTTTTAAGAACTCAAAAATTTCGAATTTTTGACCTTAAAAACTTGACTTAAAAACCTGACTTAAAAACTTGACTTGAGACCTTGTAACACACATATTCAAATTCAGCTCGAGAAGCTGCGTCGAACCATGTATAAATATCGACAAAAATTTTTTCGAAGTTTTGAATTGCAGGCATCTTAAAATAATTTAATTCTCTCTTATCGTTCTGATCATGATGATTTTATAATTTCATTATTAGTCTTGAAATTTGTATTAAACAAGCTGCAACTAGTGAAATTTATTTTTTGAAAATTTCAGGCCAATGTATTATTCTTAGCTTAAGTCGTACTTTTTTTACTCTAATATTCCAAAATTCGCAGTGACCTGCTGGCAGTCGAATGCATCTAGTTCTATCAGAAACAATTGACAAAATGAGAAGGTTATACTGGAGATAGCTAGTAAATAGAGCTACGTGATTCTGAGAGAATAAAATGATTGTCTCAATTAAGCTAGGTGATTAGCGCATTCAAGGATTAAACGCTTAAAAAATTCATATCTTAAGAATGTTCCGAATTAGCAAGATGGAAGACGCTTAGACGATTAGGATTAAGTTCGGGCTGTGTCCACACACGTATCAAGCTAGTAGTGAACTGACTCCATGGACTGTTCGTAGCTCTCCATTTCTGTTTGTTGTGTGCCGGCTCTGTACATTAGCAGCATATGCGGTAGATAATAGAATAAAAATTATCAAGTTATCTGGATACACCTAATGAAGTGCATAAATGTTAGTAACGAAGAATGTGAATCTGAGCGATCCACTTGTTTATCAGCTGTACGCTTTCCAACGATAGTAACTCTAGAGATCAAATCTTATATAAGATTCCTATAGGAATCTTATAGAATATCTGCAAGAATCTTATACAAATCTTATGAATTTCTTAATAAGACAATCGATGGAAATGCGTAATTTATTGATAAGAATCTTATATAAGAAACTGATAAGGTTTCTATAAGATTCTTATCAGATTCAAGATTCAAAATAATTATATAACCTATCTTGCCGAATTCTTATCGGAATCTTATAAGATTCTTATATTCCTTCGTATAAGAATCTTATTAATAAATTACGCATTTCCATCGACTGCCTTATATAAGATTTCTACAGAACTGCCGTAAGATCGGTCGACTAGGGAAGTTTTTCTTCTTTTTCTTACGCAAAAACGTTGCATAAAAAAAGCTTCGTTTTTCTAAGAATGTAAAAGAAAAACATTATCAGACACTCGAGAATAATGTACTCTACTTTGTCTGCCGTTTTGGTTTTTTCTTTTCAAATATTTTCCAGCTGTTGATAGATGGATTGCTGAGTAATACCTCAGTGAACTTCCAAAGAAAACTGCGATTAAAGCCGTTCAGTTTGACTTTTAGTGCATGTTCCGCTTTGACAGATTCAGAGAATTTGCACTATGACATGTGATTAGGCTCGTTTATTCTTGGACACACGATATTTTTTAATAGTACTGATCTGGGCTTTAATGATTATAGCTGCTTAGTATTTAAAGCCAATATTTTGAATCAGCATGGTGACACATTCTTTGAGACTAAAGCAATGCGTCGTCGTATAACCCTTCAGAAAAAGTATATGATCTACATCGTCGCGCTGCTCCATATACTGTCGAATGTCAATACGTCATCTCTGGCACCTCAAAGCTAATTACGCAAGGACGATTCGAACAAATAACAGATCACCAACTTTTATTTGAGTGTTAAATTCAATATATACGAAGCTACTACTATTATATAATTTTTTAAATTGACACTGAAGCGAATCAATGTAGTAAATCAAGAAAGTAATCAAATATATTTAATTAATGCATGAATATGAAAACAGTAACAAAAATAAATTCATAGATACCACCATCACGAAACGATAATAATGATACAATGACAACAAGATAGCATGAGAAGTCAATCGCATCGGACAGATTTTTAAATTTTCAGTAAGTAGCAGTAAGTAATACAATACAGAACATGACCAAGTAAATAATTAACACAAAAAACGATAGCGAGCGATATTTAAATTATTTCTTATTAATTATAAAAAACAAAAATTTAAAGTAACATATTAAACAGCTCAGTCTGCTACATTGCTTGCATCATTCGTAGCATTAATGGTTCCTTCAATATTCGCAATATTGTTTGCACCGCTCACCTCTCCGAGTATTGTTCCATCATCAGTCGCAACGTTGCTTGCATTATTCGGAGCATTAATGGTTCCTTCAATATTCGCAATATTGTTATTGCAATATTGTTCGCTCATCGCTCCGAACATTTCTTCGGACACTGTTTCGACGATTGTTCCAAATTCATTGTATCGTCCTCTATATGTAGCTGGAATTAGCCAAGAATCAGTCATGGTAATATTTAAGAAACACTTAGTTAGTTTCTTACCTAATCCAGTAGTGCTATTATTTGGAGTTGTATTTCCAGGATCTGATCCAACATAATTCCCTCTACCTGGATGAGGAAAGAAAGAAACATAAGAAATCTATGTGCACAAACTGACGAAGTTTTATATCATCGAATTTCTTCATAGTATGACACAGAAGGCGCACATAATAAAAAGGTGTAAATATTCCTTTCAACGTCAAGACTTCCGAAGGAAAACAAAAATGCTTAATATGCATTAAAAATGCGCCGAAATTCTTAACTTAATTAATTAAAAAAGTGTCGAAACTCTTTCTTGAATATTTCGGCAACGAAAAGACCGCATCCAAACACTGCGTTTTTTAGTGTTTGGAAGTGAAATCCAGGGGACGCGAATCTATGAAAGCAAGTTGAAAATGTCACCCGAAGGTGGTGTATCTTATCAATCTTTCAAGAGTAAGTCCACGAAGGTTAGAAGTTCCAGTGGATTTTTACTTCTTTTACCATGGCTATACAGACCGAAGACTGCTCTATGGAGCTACTCGAGCCTGAGACGGTAACTATCAGCATTCAGTCGTGGAAGCAGTTTTCAAGGAACGTACATATTTTCTCATTATCAACTTGGAGAACCTTTTTGCCTATTGTCGAGTAAATTAGGAAATCCATAACTCAGTCGAAATCAATCCACACTACCTGAGAATATCAAGATATACTCTATTTTATCTGCTGAACATGGTTTTCTACTTACTTCAAAATTCGAAATATTTTCTGTTGATTTTTAAGACTTTTTTGAACTGCATAATATACTGCAGATAAAACAGACTACTGGCTGATATGTATATTCATAATACAGTGTAGATCTATATAGTGCATCACCTTCAAGTAGCATTTTCAATTTGTCTTTTCCAAAGATTGATGTCCCCTGGATTTTACTTCTAACCACTGAAAAATGTGTTTGGATGCCGTCTTTTCGATCCCGAAATATTGAAGAAAGAATTCTCTGCACTATATTTCTTAATGGATAATAGTTCTTGCGAAAAGCTTTGTGAATCTAATCGGCCTGTCCGGCTGACAGTATCCTCTTTTTGCTCTTTTCAAAAAACATTTTTACAATAAAACTATCAACTAGCGCAAAATTTCGAATGGGTAATTAGACAGATTAATGATTTATCTACAAGATAAGAAGTGTCTCGGCTCTGAAGGTTGATTTGTTGTGAAAGTACAGTTGTTGTACCAACAGCCCAAAAAATCAATTTTGAGTCTATCTGAAAAACGTTTAAGAGAGTGAAGACAACTAGGTGAAAACCAACAAGTATGCCAATTTGTGGAAAATTATTTGCTCTACAAGATATGATGGTTTTTGAAGTTTGAAACCAGCTCATTTCATCTATGTTATTTAAAGAAAAACCAAGAAAACCGTAACGCGATGACATTTTTAATCGTTTTCTGTCATCGCAAATAATTTTCGACAAATTGGCATACTTGTTGGATTTTCACCTAATTGTCTTCACTCTCTTAAACGTTTTTCAGATAGACTCAAAATTGATTTTTTGGGCTGTTGGTACAACAACTGCAGTTTCACAACAAATCAACTTCCAGAGCCGAGACACTTCTTATCTTGTAGATAAATCATTAATCTGTCTAATTACTCATTCGAAATTTTGCGCTAGTTGATAGTTTTATTGTAAAAATGTTTTTTGAAAAGGGAAAAAAGAGGGTGCCGTTAGGCGGATAGGCCGTAGTACAACTTGACTAACATTTTTTTTTTTTGTAGTGTTTGATCTTAGAAAAACCTTTTTGGTCAAACCAGTAAAAAAAGGATATACCCTGCGGTCAAAAAGTGTAAAATCCAGGGGACATCA
>CAJNOQ010007582.1:0-12108 GCA_905250885.1 Didymodactylos carnosus
TAAGACTAACCACAAACATACTAGAGACGACGGGCAAGTTGTAGGTCTTTAGCTACTTTCGTCTCTCAGATACGAAACAAACAAAAAAATTTCATTAGGTGGTCGCACAATTTTGACAGCCACTGTAAGTCCGTGTTATGCCAGTCGTTACTGACATAAGCCATGGGTCTTCCAAATAGCATTCTCTTTGTCATCATTCCTTCTCTCTGTCATCATTGCATCTCTTATCATAGCTGCATTCATTGTGTTCAGATTCTTTTCTCTCTCTCTCTCTCACGTATATATATTGTGAGATTTTCTCTACACGGGGGAAGTTTTTTTGTTTTTCTGATTCTATTGTTGGAATAAAAGGAGATGGGTATAACAGTCCGAAATAAGAGAAAACAAAATTAAGCAAATAAACATTATCATGTTAATTAGAATACTTGCGCTTCTTAATTATTTTATCATATCATATTGTTGATCGATTAATAGATTATTGTGTCGAAGGTTTTTGAATTGAGTATAGAGAATTTGAGGATATTTTTGTTGATCATTGTTTATATTCATTTCATCGGTCCAATGAAAAGACAAAGAAAGGATCCATAGAGAACAGATAAAATACAAAAGACATACAGACATTACATCTATTTTAGTAAACATATTCAATAGCAAATTGTCGGACGAATCATAAACCTAAAAAGATTACAAAATTAATTGTTCATTTAAATAAATTTATGAACTTTTGTTTTCGATTAAAATGATTTAATTACCTTTACAAAATAAGAATCGTTTTATTTTTCATTTCAATCGTCATAACTGTACTAGATTTAGCCAAAAATTTTACATAGTATTATTATTAAGAAAAACCAAAAGATTCAGTGATACTCAAAGACCAGGGAACAGCAATGATCCAAGTATTAGAAGCTCGGTGCTATTAGAACAAAGAACAGTTATTTAGAAGAAAGACAGTTAAGGCAGAGACGCGCCTCTGCCTTAACTGTCTTTCTTCTAAATACCGTCTAGACGGTCATTTTTCGAACTTTACAGGAATTTAGTCTTGTATTCTCTTTTCCCCACTCTACTTCTTCCGATTGGAATAATTTACCTTCTTATGTTGCATCAACATCTAATGTGAAATTCGAAATCAATATTCAATTTTGAAAATTCGAAAAAAATTAAAGTACTCGGATAGAATAAAAATACATATCAGTCGACTCAGTTTTTGATCCTGTTTGATCCTGATTCAGAATATGATATTTTTGTTACATAGAAGTTGAGTTCTGATCGAGAAATTAAGAACTACGGGCAGAATTCTGACCGAAGCGGAATGTTTTAAACGCGCAAGATCCCGATGATTTTTCAACGTGAATATTCGAAAACAATTAAAGAACTGCTTTTAAAAGATTTCATATTAGATGCTGATGCATACGAAGGTAAATTATTCCAGCTCTTGCTATGCAACGTTTGATGCTGGATCGAATGAAGAAAAGACGAGGCTTATATCATGAGAAATAGTTGAGATATTTTGGATATTTCTACTACGAGCACTGGTTTCAAACATATTTTTTTGGTAAAAATATTATAATGACTGACAATTGACAGTGTATAAGATCCATTTAGCGCACAACAAGACATTAAATAGGCATTTACTGATTCAAAGAACTAATTCATGATTCCAAGCTGAATTAGAGCTTTAAGTAGTTTTAATCAACCGAGACCAAACCCAAATATGATACCTAACTAGTCGCCAATCTCAGGGTTGACATTTTGATCTGTTCTGACATATCATAAATATTCTGTACCCAACAGATCTTATGCACTGTTCAAAGGTCAGTTATTATAATTGTTTTACCGACAAAATATGTTTAAAACCAGTGCTCGTAGTAACCCAAATAACTTAGCTATTTCTCATGATATAAGCCTCGTCTTTTCTTCATTTGACCCAGAACCAAAAGTTGCATAGCAAGAGCTCAAAACATTATTCGAATCAGTTGTGGTTAATCAAAATTAGGTATGTGACGAGACCGAGAGCGAGACCGGGGTTCTCGTATACTCGCTGTCGTACCCGGGTATAGTCTCCTAGTCTCGTGTCTCGTTAGTAGTCGTAGAGTAGAAACATATCTAAACAAGTGATTGTACTAGAAAGTTACGTTTCTCTCATATATTCAAGATTCAAATAGACTAAAACCTGATACTATTTTATAATCATTTATTTTAATTCAATGCTTTCCATTTGTGACTAATAACCTCTTGCTAGAACACATAGGTACTTTTCTGTTCACTTTTCTTTAGCAACCAAGGAAGTTCTCAGCGACTCACACTATGTTTGCATCTTTTAACCGATGTTCCTCGCTACTGAAATCTATAGCATGTTAACAATGATGATCCTGAAATTTATGATGACTTATTAGATTGGAAATGGAAAGTAAATATATTTTGCTTTTCAATTAACATTCGAAAAACCTTTCGCTCTATGAAATAATTTCCTATGAGCTGTCAATAGTGTTTTTACATATGGTTACTTTTCAATAAGAATTTACGTATTACACTCCTATATGCTACTTCCTTTATTACACAAGCCAGTTCGATCGATCAACATCGTCTACTGCATTTGGAACGATCAATTCACCTAAAGCTGAGTGTCTCGTTTTTTCTTGTTCAAAAGGGTGTGCAGGTGATTCTTTCACCTTTTTCTGTCTATTCTTAGGCACA
The DNA here is from genome assembly GCA_905250885.1 of Didymodactylos carnosus. Lineage (NCBI taxonomy): Eukaryota > Metazoa > Rotifera > Eurotatoria > Philodinida > Philodinidae > Didymodactylos > Didymodactylos carnosus. The sequence continues at coordinate 2,695 of CAJNOQ010007582.1, forward strand.
CCCCACGAACGACTTCTTCGGAAGACTGGCTCGTGTTGTCGACCTATGTGTTCTAGCATGAAGTATGGTTATTAGTCACAAATGGAAAGCATTGAATTAAAATAAATGAATATAAAATAGTATCAGGTTTTAGTCTATTATACGACTACTAACGAGACCACGAGACTACGAGACTATACTCGGGTACGAGGCACGAGAAAACGGGTATCTCGGTCTCGTAACATACCTAATCAAAATTATGAATTAGACTAATGGTAAAACAGGGTATTAGTAAAAATTTCTCCAGTAATGTTCGAATGAATTCTCTCTGGTTCACTTCTGGTGGGCCTACAGCAGATAATCCATTGTGATTTCGAAATACGCTTAAACTCACGGTCGCGCAATGCTCAGTTACAAACTGAGTAAGCTGCCCTTACTTGACATATGGTACAAGAGTAATGATGTAAATGTCAGGCCGTATTTCCCAACGTCGGATCACTCTGAAGATTTTTTTGTTTGAAAGAACACAGTCTAGAGAACAACTTTGTCTGGTAAATCTTTTATTTATGCACTTTGAACGGTACGACAACATTCTGTCGATTGACCTCAAAAAGGTCTTGCAATGTACTTACTTTTTATTCTTTTCACTTTAGCCGGGGAAGAAAAGCTTTGAAAACTAAATAGATGAGAATGTAGTACGTGCAAAACTCTATCGATCCCTCTACTTTCCAAAAGTTTCTTAATAATTCCTTAATAGTAAAAATACGTATTATAAAACTCAGTTTTAGTAGAAAAGCACCACTCTGTATGGGAAGATGACACATCAAGAAAATTTCTTTATTTATGACTCAAAGTATATTAGTAAAGATTTTAAACAACACGAATTTCTAGAGAATGAATGCTCTTCCAGAAAATGCTTTTGTGCAAAACGAGAAAGTTGGTTCAGCATCTGAAAATTATTAATTAAATCTAATTAACTGTGTTAAGAAACTAATTAAAAATATGCGAATTTCTGATTGAAAAGTGGAACTGAAAGATAATTTATCATCCTGCATTCGAAAGAGCGATAAAAATACTTCTCGTTTTCTACAATTACATAATTTCCTACATATTCGGTTGTAGGGAAAAAATATGCTTGATGAGAGAAACAGTTTGAAGAGAGCGAAAGTTGCCAGAGCTTGTTTGGCGACGTTTGCTATTTAGACTTTTTCTCACTCAGACTTAATCAGGAAAAATGTATTCTCTATGTTTGACGAAGTTCTGACTTTGCTCTTTCTAACGGAAAAATAATTAACTTTCCAGCACATCGGGAACATCAACAAATAATGCTCGACATTTACACCGCTACGTTTGCACAATATGTTAATCATCCACTGCTCGAAGTCTAGCTGGTTCTTGTTTTAGAAGAGAAAGTTTTTCAGATCAGAAAGCAATGTTGTCGCGATGAAACATCGCTACAACTACAGAAAAACAAGCTTTCGACAACGTACTGTTGTCATCATCAGGAAAATATATGATATTTATAGCAGTACTCTCTAAAACCAAAAGGGTACAGGCAGAACCTTTTAAGGATTCTTTCCTTGGGTCTCATGCCGATCCCTCAAAAAGGTTCGGTACGGAACTTTCATATTTCTTCGGAAAATACGTTCCGTCTGCGAAATAACGGTCGGTATTTAGTATTTATAAATATATACAATCCATTTGACAGAGTGTAAACGTTATCTAACTCACACCTTCTTTCTCTCAGTTATCATAAGGCAAACAATAACAAACAAGAAATACTTTCTCCCTCACATTTCTCACTTCTTCTGTCTCCTTTTTTCTGTTAGAGCTAAACTCGCTTACAAAACAGACATGTCTCGGTAAGTCAAAACTCAAGTCAATCTAAGCAAAACTAACAAAATCGCCTCCTCTCTTTAGCATATACAAGGCTCCAACTGTAACCAAAACTCAATGGACACCGTCCACTTCACAACAAATGGGAACGGCGAGTAACACTCTCGCTCCTCCGAAAACAAGCAAGTCCAAAACAGATGAAATAGATGCAATACTGGAAGATGTGCGTCAGAAGAAGATGCAGCTGCAAAAGGCACAAATGAACTACGAAAAGGAAGAACAAGCTGGAAAGACAAGTGGGGAACCACCAGCGAACAGGGAAGCAAAGAAGGACTGGGAATTGGTCGAAGAAAGAGATGATGATGACGATGACGAATAGTAGAAATGTTTTAAAAGCTTGCATGATTCAAAACTGTCTTTTCGTTTTTCAAACCAAATAAACTCCATTTTTTGATTACGAAAAAATACGCTTCTTTTAAAGCCGGAAAGAGCTTATAAGGCAAGTTAGCTATGGAGCGAGAACAGATGCAATATCTAAGAGACATGGATCTCTTATTTCACTTCTGCGTTTCGCGAAGCTGAGAGCTTGTTTTTGCGACTCATTGTATCGTGCTAGCAAGTGATAATTACGAAATTATTTAATTATAAGTAATTAAGATAATATTAGCAGATCAAAGAATAATTCTTCTTGTTTTGGCGTATCGTTTCGATTCAAACGAGAAGGAGTTGACGGAATTTTCTGATTTTTTGGACTCCTTATCTCAGAATTTTATTTCCGCACATTACGATGCGATTATGATCATGAGAAATTGTAGTACATAATGCTCGATGTGGTATAAAGAAAAACTACAATATGTGAAGCGGAAAAAAATGTTTAGTTTATTTTCTGCGTAATACTCAAACCAGTTAGTTACAGTACTCGCACTGTATCTAACAGCTGCTTTATCGGTTTGTCACTAGCATATATATATCATTAGGAGCCATTGCATGAGAAAAACGCGTGTTCCTCACAGAAGTGTGCTCTATGCCCATCTCAGATTTCTTTCTAAGTAGTCCCATCTTGTAGAACATACTGAAAAGCCTATAGATGCAAGTTTTTAGCCACCCACGTGTTTTCGTTCTATAGATATGCACATTTCTCGAGATGACTAAAGTTCGAGAAATTACATGGGCAAACAACGTAAATTTCGTTTTTCTCGCGAACCATAGAAGATAAAACCAAAATTCTTTTAGGATATATAGTACTAAATGTCTACTATATGCTGACTTACAAATATTACGTATCACTCTCGTCCCACACCTTAACAGAAAACAAAAATAGAGCTTCGTGGAGCATTTTTGTAATCCATGCTTCTCCGAGGTTTCTACCTACAGTAAAGTCGGACTAGTTGCAATGGATAGCATACTTGGAGTACTATACAGAACCACCGCCAAAAGGTTGAGATTTCGTAATTTTCCAGAAAAACTTTTAGCGTCAGAGTGAAGGAAAACACATCGCTTTTAGAAGTCTTTTCTGTCTTATTGAAAAATTATATATTTTTACTAGATAATAGGGTTTCTGGAAAACCTGACCGCTAGAAAACCAAGTGTTTGGTTTTGGGCCAGAAATGTTTGCAAGCGATATAGCCTTATAGAACAAAGAATTCTGAGCAAACTAAGATATCCCGTGGCTGTCTGTAATGCTTTTCCACCGGAATATCTTGGTAATTTTCGCGCCCTTTGTAGCCATTCGTAAATCGACTGCAGTAGAGTGAAAAAGTGCTGTAGCCAACCAGGGAATATCTTGGTTTGCTCAGAATTCTTTGCTCTATCAGGCTATATCGTTTGCAAAAAGTTTTGATCAAAACCAAACACTTGGTTTTCTAACGGTCAGGTTTTCCAGAAACCCTCTTATCTAGTTTTCTCACTAAATGGCAATATGCACCTCACCTGATAGAAAAATCTTCGGGCTATTCAAAACGGTATTGAGATTGGTTCCAGCTTTTACTGGAAAATCGGAAACAAAGGAGTTCTTATAATTCTGACGCACTGTACTGCATATATAACCAAGGGGGAAAAAACTCACTTTAAGTGTCTTTAAGTATGTGCACCTTCGAGTTAAGTGTCATAACTGTCATTGACTGTCATTAACTGTTTAAGTTCTGAAGTATGACTTAAGTGATAAGTGTCATTGAAAATTCTGTATCTTTCGGGAAGATCAAGAATTCAGCCCTATATGTTCCAAAATATAAAATGTATGGACTGCGGCTGTTCCGTACCATACGAGTCTGCTTTTTTATCATTTTAATAAACAAAGTTAGAAAGCATCTACAAATGCGAACAGAAAACGAAACTGTCCACGAAGAAACTGTAAGCAGTAGTTACAAAAAACTAAACATACATGCTTCTTTAACTATTTTTAATACAAAGAAATATGGCACAGTCGACCTTTGCTAATAATTTTGTAATGATTTTAAATGGATGAGTACAGGACAACTTCGAAGAAAATATAAACTAAGTTTTCACTGAAGTCTCCATGTGTGGGAACGAATAAAAGTTGTTCCTTGAACGCGGGAAGTTCTTCTTCAGTTATGAAACTATTTCTTTCAGTATAGAACAGCCGCGTTAGTGACAAGACAATAGTTTTACTGTTGTTATTTTACTATATATAGACGGGCGATGGATTTTTCAGTCTTTCTCTTTCTGTCTTACTGATCGTTCGTTCGGGTTATGAATGCTACTCACTCATAGTAACGTCTCTATCTTATTTTATCATCTGTTTTCTCTCTTTTCTTGTACACAGTTTTGATAATTTTACTTGACAAGCATAAAATAGTTGAAATAAAATCGAATGTTTAAAGTCGTACAAGTCAATTATCAAGGAAGACTATTGGCTAGGCATTAGCTCCCGGCTAAATAGCCCTAACATGTGCCTAACATGTTTCCTGAGAATCTAAAGTAGTGGAACCTAATCTAAGAATCTTAGATTCTTAGTGGAAATTACACCAAAAAACTCCCTTTTAGACAAAAACGTTTTGTGTGCACCTCTACTATGATGAACCATTTAGTGACTATTTTTGAAAAGCCTCAATGGAAGTCACCTTAAAGGGGTTTCAAATGTTTGAACACGTTTGACTAGCTGTTGCCTTGTCTTATCAGTTTTATGTATCTGTATTTTGTGTTATAAATTAATAATATAATTTCCAAGATCTACTTCTTGCTGATTCTTTTTGGATGCTTGTTCTATCTTATTTACTATATATGGCAGTCATTGTTCTTCGGCTTTTTCCCATGACTTTGAATCTGGTTTATAATACCATTTAATTACTCCTCTATTTTTGATGGATCAAATCTGAAGATAAAATAAGTAGCAAAGTTATAAAATGTTCACTTAACTTCTTTCTTGTTAATTTTATCTTTCTACTATTATTAACGAATTGAAACGCTGACAATATTAGTCAGTCAGTCAATTATTTTATTTAATCCTAAAAATTACGTAATTACAAGAAGCATAACTTTACGAATGTAACGGAAGTGATTTCTTTTTGCCAATAAATATAGATTTCTGAAAGTTTAAATCCTAAAATGTGTTTAGTCGTATTCAGGTATAAAACAGACTTTCTCCACAAAATGCGACATCGCTCAGATCGTGCGACATTTAATTCAAAAACTGTTTCAACCGGAAAGTGCTGTAAAATAGTTGTTAACACTTTAATGAAAAAAAAAGAATATAGAAACATAAGTACTCTCATTTTTACAGAAAAAATACTTCTTTAAAATTCCATAGTTGAAAAACTTCTGTGATTCAGACTTGAAAAATTCATTTCCTGCTCTAATGTATCTTTTGCACAACTGATTCATGTCCCAGCTAAAGATGAATTTAGCTTCATAGGCTAAAAGAATTAAGGAACTTTTGAGGAGTGAAAAAGGACAAAGAATATTCTGCCCTAAGGTTACTAAATTTGATATGGGTTGCTCTGAAGTGTTTTCAAACTTCAGTTTCTATAAATGGATGTATTTCCTTCAACTGATCAACTTCACGCAGGTAATCATCCACTCGTTTCGGGTTTGAATTCTTTCAAGTTTTGGGGAATGAATTTTCATCATTTATGGATATTATATCAGCAATTACATTTTTTTTTAAGATGTTGAGAAATATTATGACGGATGTGACCTAACAATGGTACACGATTGATAAATGCCAAGCAGAAGTAGAATCTCACATACTTTGAACACAAAAATTTTGACGATAATTTTGACCATAAACAATTGTACATGGTGACCTCATGGATGGTTTGCGTTGGCAGCAAACGCAAATTCAGCAAATTTTTCTTTAACGCAGCATTTCCTACAGTTTATATGCATTGCCTACATTTTCATGCATCTCATACATATGCATGACATGTATGGAGATGTTTTTTATTTTATACCATATATATATATATACACCCTCTCTAACTAATGATGTTTTAGTTTTGTTCTTTTCGAACCGTAACAACATACAAGGAGAACAGTAAAGAGAATAGACAACGCATGTACTATATTACGACTAATATTACTTTTTTTTCTTTCCTTTCTTTCCCTTTCCGATCAACATACAGAAAAGAGTTGAGAAGAGTCGAAGTGTGTACTTTGAATGTCATTAGAGCTGCGACAAATAGCGATTTTCTTTTCTTATTCAAGTTATATATAGTGTGTGCTCACGTTGCAATGTACGGTATATATATAACATACATTAAGACTGTTGTCTGTGTAGAGTGATGTCACGTTTCTGTCTTTCCTTAGTGTGTACGAACGTTATATAACGTTCGTACACACTAAGGAAAAGAAAGAAACGTGACATCACTCTACATAGACAACAGTCTTAATGTATGTTATATATGTGTACCGTACATTAGAGCTCTAGCGTATAAGGATTCATCATGTAACACATACAGAACTCTGCATGCAAGATATATCTGCCCATGCGAGAAAATGAAAAGAACTTTTTTTTTGGTTCTCTTCTTTCATGTCTTCAACGAATCATCATTCCAAATAGAAGTGAAAATATATCTACATGCTGTTTCTACATGATGTATCTTTTTCTTAAGTCTTTATCTGCTTGACCTATATGTCATCGATAAAGCAACCGATCTATGCTTCTTATAGGACTGTCTACAAAGGATGACTCATTCTCCTATGATTACAAGTATTTTTTCTTTTCTTTTCTTCTCTTGTTCTTCTTTACTAAATGTGATCAAATGTGACTATATGGTCGTATGTGAGATAAGGAAAAAGCACTAGATGTCTATTGCAACGTGAGCACACACTATATATAACGTGAATAAGAAAAGAAAATAGAAAAGAGAAGAACATCGCTATTTGTCGCAGCTCTATTAATCACACGTTTTATATGTTGTTTTGAAGAAGGAAAAAGCCTTCGAAGTAAATAGAGATACGTTTCTTTTATCACTGTAACATTACATAAAATATAGAGCATAAATATTGTGTGAATCTACCACAGTAACCTAACATTCACTTTCTTTCATCATTCCTGTTTTTGGTCTTTTGAGAAAATACGACAGCCAAGTATGTTTTTAAATATTTTTCCAGTTTGCAAGTAGTTATTTAATAATGTTTCCTAATATATTCAATGCGAATCGATCATTTAATTTGTACAAATGTTTTCTGAAAAATGCTTTCATTGAAAAACAACGACAGAGAGAAGATAAATGCCTTTCCAAAAAACTCGATCAAATCTGATCAGTACTCTCCAAAGATAAGGTTTACTACAAAATCTAAAAGAGTGTAGAGAATTTCAACCATTTCTAGTCAGTTAGACCGCGTACACTATCGGGCAACAGACATTTAATCGAGATAGAATATCTTTTTAATTTTCATGATCAATAATCGCCGATCGCCAATAATGTTACAATGCCTGCAACGGGGTCGCCCAACATCGTAAAAATCAGAAATGACTGACGAAGGAACTGTGCAACCGCAAGATACTTGATAAATAGTGGTCTGTTGGTTATTTCTGATGCTGACACTGAATATCGACACGAGAGTAGGCAGGTGCGTCTGAAGTAAATATAAACTTCTGTTCTTATATCGTAGTAAGAACATATATATTTCTGCTTGGTCTTATCTGATTAATAGCAACTCTAGTAAAGGATCAGATGGTCTGCTCAGATTATTGCAGATTATTACAATCTAAAAAGGATATCCTTTAATTCTTTGATCAAGACATTGATTTTTCCAAGAACAGATCCTGACCAGAAGACTAGTTTTACCAGCACTGGAGTCGAAGTTCCTTGGCAAAACCATTACAGTAACTATATACGTTTTCCTTTGTTATTGTAACCCATTTGGAACAAACGAGCGTTGATTTTCCACCAAATATAACTAGCAATGGAAAAAGCTGTTTCACTTGGTATACTACTAGGTGAAACTGCTATATAACTTTCCAATACTATTCATTCCACACAAGATCAATACCGTTCATATAAAATAACATTAACGTTCACCAGAACATTCGCATTCACGTTTAAAAAACGTCATGTTTAGCGTTCACATTCAAAGAGACCGCTAAAAAGGAACGCTGAGCTTTTGCAGGCCTAATCCGGTATTATTGTATATCCAATATGTTGGAACCAATAATAGCAGATGATATAGTTAGTGAAGCGGCGTAAAGCAAAAGAATAACCATACTGTTGCAGCTATGGAAAACAGATCTCGCATCTCATATAGTAGTAAATGCTGTTTCGGTTTCTTTCTGCTCAAATGCAATTAGTTTTCAGTGTGTTGAAATGTTGCTGGGGAAAAGTATTCGAAAAAATATATTCGAGATGAAAAAAAGTGTGGTATAAAAACCGTTAGCATTTATTTTCGGATATATCCAATTGTATCGTCCTCTTGGATACATCATGATATACCTATCAGTCGATGATTCATTAAGGTCATATCCAACTGTATTAAAAAATGCGGATACAGTTGGGTACACCAGAATGTTGATGGATCCGCCGCACCGTTATTCTAAAAGACAATCAAAATCAGTGAGGGTGACGTTTTTCGATGGGCGGACGGAAAATTAACGCGGTATACGTAATGATGCGCTTCACAAAGTTACAGAAAAAAGGCGATGACTGTTATCTTGATGAAAACTCTAGATGCCAGGCATTTATATTCATATAACGGATTTACCAGAAGAAACGGGTCACTTGGTATTTCACCAATATCTCTGTCAGTTTTCATTTCCACGACTCGAACTTCTTTTGAAATTCTCCGTTCAATTCTCTACAAAAACTATATTGAGTATTTTTATACATGATATAAATAAAGCAATATAGTTAGAATATGGAAACACTGCGAAGCTCCAGTCTCTATTACTTTGTAGTCTAAAATATAGTTTTTAAATTTTAGTTCTTTATAACTTGCGATATAACACTATGTACAAAAAAATGTTCAATATAGTTTTGTAGGGAACTGAACGCGGAATCTATTAAAAAGAAGTTTGCGTCGTGGGAATGAAAACTGACAGAGGTATTGGTAAAATACTAAGTGACCCATTTCTTCTGATACACCATTTATAGGCCATATAGAGACTTTGTATTTAGTAAAAGCAGAAGGTGTACTATTGTT
>CAJNOQ010007583.1:0-12108 GCA_905250885.1 Didymodactylos carnosus
CACCTCTCTATCTATTACCTATCAAAAGTTATTCAAAAATTTCAGCAACCGATGCTCTTGTATTTTGGAACGGATAATAGTATCCATTTCACAGAAGAAGGCGAGTAATTGCGAGGTGAATAACTCGAGAACACCAACAGCTATCGGGGTCGAGTTTTCACCGTTATGTGGCCAACACCGGGGCACACAGTCTTTGACGAAAACCGAATTTCCAAGTGGGCCTCTAGGGGATTTTCAGATAAATCTTTGGAAAACCAACTCACTCTCAGAAAACTAACACATAATGTTAGTAATTTTTTTGCATGCGTACTCTACAAAATTATGCAAGTCACAGCTCTCCAGTTAGCGTCGTTCGGATCGGTGTCGCTTTCCCCGGGCGCGTGTCTGTCTCCGAGTAGACATCTCTGGGAATCTCAAAATGCCATGGAATATAGGTAATCAACTACGCTGAGCATAGTGGCAACATTTGGTTTCGTGTAGAAATAAGAATAACTTCGTCAGAGGCATTGGTTTAAGCTTCCACAAACCTTCTGAAAAACTTCAACGCCTCAGTGTTCTGCTGGACTACTTTTTCGGCTTGAGAGATGTCTGCTCAGAGAAAGACACGGGGAAAGTTTGGACCGGTGTCGGGGAAAGCGCCCAAACGATGATAACTGGAGAACTGTGACTTGCATAGTTTTGTAGAGTACGCATGCAAAATAATTACTAACATTATGTATTAGTTTTCTGAGAGCGAGCTGGTCTTCCAAAGATCTATCTGAAAATCCCCTAGAGACCCACTTAGAAATTTCGGTTTTCGCTTAAGGCTACGTGTCCCGGTGTTGGCCACATAACGGTGAAAACTCGACCTCGATAGCTGTTGGTGTTCTCGAGTTACTCACCTCGCAATCACTCGCCTTCGTCTGTGAAATGGATAGTAGATATTTACCAGTTTTTCACTAATGCTGGGGCATCCAGGAGAATTGGTATACATCAGTTATCCCCCTTTCTCAGAGCTGTGAAACATCTCATTTTGTAGAAAAATGTTTGTTCTAGCAAATTAGTACAAACATTTTTCTACAAAATGAGATAGAAGCATCACAGCTCTGAGAAATCGTGATAACTGATGTATAGCAACTCTCCCGGATGCCCAACACCAGTTTTTAACTGGTGTATACCTACTGTCTACTAATTAATTTGGTAATCGAAAGTCTATTTTTGCGATGATCATTTTGTAATGAATAAATTTGATTATCAAAAGTAACTTTTTTTGTAAGTCATACAATGGATTCGCCTCTTGCTTTTTCTTCTTTTCATTTACTTAAACTTTTCTTTTCTTGAATAAATAACACTTATAACCACTGTGAACTCCAGAAAAGATTGAACATACTTTTTTTACGCAGAGTTTTTCATATAGATGATGTCTGAAGTGCTTTTTTTTATAGAGTATTAACATTATTAATTGTTTATGTGCATACAATAAGAAAGAAGGGAAAGACTTTATATCAATATGTACCGTTTTCTTCCTGTCTGCAGTTTGCGTATGTGATGTCAAGTGTTTGTTTGACGCATGGCCGTTTTTCTTTTGTAAACATCTCATGGATGATGTATGTGTACATAATATTCAATTGCTGAAACGATAATTTTCGATTTTTATGCTTACTTTACAAACAAAGTAAACGAAAGTACTTTGTTTCTAAAAAAAACATATTTTATAAGAAAATTTTGAATTATCGAAATTTTTCTCTCTACACAATGGCGTCTTGTCAACATCATGTACAAAGAAGGCGCAAAGAAAAACGAATCTATCAAATTATTCTATCGCAAGTGTTTAAACTTCAAATTACATCCTTTATATAAATGTTCGTACGAAAGAATAAGTTTCGTTTAAGAAAACGACGTTGTTTGTATCCCATAATATTACTTCTATTAATAATTATTATTCTTCTACTACTGCTAGTAACATTTAAACGACCATCATCATCATTGCCTCCATTCAATTCATCAGCAAATTCTGAAAATTATCTTCTTATACCCTATCGTGATTATGTTCTTCGTACACCAATAACATGTCAGCAGTATAAATTGGATGATTATTCAAAAAAAAATTTATTAAATTTTCATCCGCAACATTCAAAATATTTAGAAGGACAATTTTCATATTTTTTACCGTTTGAAAATATTACATATGAAAATATTGAACAATTTTATGCACAAACACATAAAAACTATTGTTTACCAATGCATACTGATTATGGATCAGATATACCTTTTGTAAATAGTATACCTTATAAATATCATTCCGACATGGGTTTATGGGAACCAATTGGAGTAACATCGACACATCGGATTGCTATACTTGTACCATTGAAAGGACGAGATTTTAATGCTAAAACATTTTTATTTAATATTCATACATTTTTAAGACGACAATTGTCAACTTATATAATTATTTACATAGAGCAAATAAATCCAATTGCAGTATTTAATAAAGGTCGTTTATATAATACGGCAATATCCTATATTAAACAACAAACAAAATTGGAAATTACTTGTTTTATTTTACATGATGTAGATTTAATACCTGAAAATGATGGAAATTATTACACATGTGAATCAAAACATATTAAACATACAACAGTACGTATTAGACTCTCGAACGCAACAAAATATTTAGTAAACTATGAATTTTTAATTGGTGGTGTACTTATGTTATCACATGACCAGTATGTAACAATAAATGGTTTTTCGAATTTATATTGGGGATGGGGTGGTGAAGATGACGATTTAGGATTGAGATTGATTAAAAAACATTTGTGTGTTATACGACCAAGTGATGAAGTTGCTACGTATGTTGGTAAGTATACGTCATATTACAAAAAATGATAATGTTCACTATTCGGAATTCTTTCCGAAGTTGATGAGTCTAGCCCACATAACCAAGCACGATGAAATAGGTTTAAATAGGCACTGGGTACACAGTGAACAGCCAGGCGGACATTTTATGGAAAAACAAGAGTGTCCAGAAGTAAATTTTGCTTATCCCGGAATATACAGTGAATTATTGACTACATTTTTCTAAACCACGTCGTAAAGTATGGAGAAAATTCAAATTGTTTCCTACATTAAATGAATGATAGAATTACAAACAGTCGAGAAGAATAATTGCGATGATCAGAGCATGTTATTGATGAAAAACTTTTTACATGATGCCTTGTTTTCTGTCACCGATAGTAGTATCTTCGTTAACTCAACTTTTCTTATCGAATTCTTTTATCCTGTTGTCTTTTTGCGATGCATAGCATATGCCCAAAGCTGCGGCTCAAAACATTTTGTTCGTTCTGTGAAAAAGACTTTTACCATAAAAATGCCTTACAAGACTTTTTCAATTCACAGTGTCTCGTGGAATTAAATCCGTCATGTCTTCATGAAAAATTTGCTAAACTTAAGTCTATTGTAAACCATTTGATAAAGATTGGCGATAAAAATCTAGCCATGTACGCCTGGTGGTCTCGTCACACAGTAGTTGCTTTTTCAAAGCTGAACACTCTGGAATAATACATTTCCTCAGAAGTTGCATAGAAGAAGCGTTTGCTGGTAATAAAACGCGTTGAATCGCACATCATTAGAGAGGCCGCATCAAGATCTATCGAATGATGTATTAGAACAAAAATTTCAAAACCATTTGTCTCTTTATCCCAATGGGCTTGGGGATTATTGTGTTTTTCGTAAGGGCAACACGTTTTCCGAGAAAAATGAAAGTGGCAGTCGGGAAAATTAGGTCTTTATCATCACTTGGGGTATTAGAATCTACTGCGATAGCAAAAAGAAGTTCACAAGATGGTTTATTTTTTACGGATTTTTCACGATTGGCAGCGCAAATCGCACATATGCACTATAAAAGTTACATAACAACTACCTCATGAAAAATTTAATTTGCGATTGTTATTTTATAAACATATAAGGACTAGATAATATTGTTTTTTAGCACTATATCATGCCCCAACCAGGCCTAATAATGAACGATTTGAATTATTGAAATGGTCAACCGTGCGTATCATGGACGACGGTTATAGTAGTGTTAATAACTTAACAAGAATTACTGATGTTCAACAAACAATGGTAATGACGCATTTAAAAGTCGATGTGGATGTTCAACGTACTGTTCGCCCAACATCTCTCAAGAAATAAAAGCGTCATCAACTTTAATTGCTATAGTCATTGAAGTATTAGTATTGAAGCCGCTTTTAATGCAACAGATGCAGCGATGAGTCTTTTCAAATTAATGGTCAGCGTCAAAAGTTCAAAATAGAAAAAGTCTCATTGACTTAGATAAAGACATTTTTCTAATGACAGATATACACCAAATGTAAAAAATCGAGCTCTATTACCCTCTAGTTACATGTGTCAGCTTCAATTTAAGACCTTCTCGACCTATCTGCGATGTTTCGTTACTGAGAAATCTTGCAGCTATGAAATGGTGTTAAGGTGAAAGTCGCTTTCGAGATATGATGTACCATACTGGCGCGATGGCGCATGTTTTAGGGCTTCCAGGAAAACTCTCATAACTCTAGATTAGAACATCATTCAGAGCTGGGAGATATCTCAATTTGTTCAGAAATATTTGTCCTATTTCCAAGCATTATTGAAATAATTATAGCTTTGCTTTGTTATCGGAAAGTAAAATGTTTTCGAGGAGTCAGCTTTGCACGATTGTCAAAAAAGTTTTTTCAAAACCTCCATACCCCTTAATATAAAAGATGCAGAAAAGATACCGAAAAGTTAATCATTTGCTTTAATGTTCCTTGAATTTTGGAACGGACGATGTATACGAATTCTAGACGCACAGCCAGGTGGGAACACGGTGATTTCGTTAAAACAAAATCTTTCCGTTCGAAACGAAGTTTGGTAAAAAGGTTACTTGACATATTTTGAACGGAAAGTAAGATGAGCGGCATAGTCTATCGATTCTATATGCACCTGTACAACCAAAACTGGCATCCAGTAATTTTCAAAAGATAAAAGGCATAGTCAAAAGCAATCTAGTCCGATGTATCGTGACCTTTTCTGCAATTAAGAGTGCGTTGGGATAATTATGGTTAGCTCCTGAAAATTTCGTCGTATTTCTGCTATAGTTCGCTCAATTTTTATCCAGGAGAGCGATATTTTACAGGGAAATAGCGATGATTTGTGGCTATCGAGTCATGTAAAAATTTTTTAAAATTTATTGGCGTTAATTAGTACTAATCAACTTTCAGAGGGCACTATTCGATTGACCATAATTACCCCAAATGGGATAATTATGGTCAGTCAACATGTACCGTTGGGGTAATTATGGTCAATACAGCAAAAATGGCTGCGATAATCTTAAGTTAACTTAGTTTCAACAGGGAATTTCAAAGAAAAAATTAAAAAATTATGTCATCTTGTAGAGAATTTCAAGCTCTATCACCTGTATGAATTGCATGCTATTTGGACTTACTGTTAATTAATCAATTACAAACTACGAGAATGTGTGTTTTTCGAAAAAAAGTCACTTGGAGTAATTATGGTCACTCAGCTATTTTTCATGGGGTAATTCTGGCCAGTCCATGTAATTTGCACGGAAAAGTCAGAGTTTAAATTCCACCGATTTACAGAGACCGATACAAATAGAGAAGTTATATAAGAGATTGTTTTCTATTATATGAAGTGAAAACTTGAACAAGATCGCTTGGTTCTAGCAATTTGTAGTCGTCTGATGAGTTTTGCTGAATTTTAGCACATTTTTGTGCCTGATTTTTGACAGTCCAATTGAGATGGTACCCGTAATACTTGTGCAATTAAAAAAGTGTTCAACTTTTCATATTCTTCAGACACTTTTCTATCTCTTGAGTAAAAGAAAAATTTTAAGACATAAAGTTTTACTCGAATTATGTAGCATTTGATAGAATGACATGGAGATGCCGTCATGAAATTCAGTTCGGCCTGGCCACGTAACGGCTATTTGCGGCAGTATGAAGTTTGAAAGAGAGCAAATCTGACTTTACCATGTGAAAGTACGTGTTCGATTGTGCGTTGGGGTACGTTCGTCTCGATCAGTGCACTCCAGTTCATGCCCAAAAAAATGATCGTATAACTATTGTACAACCACCAGGCAAATGTTGTGGTTTAGGGAACGTCTTTTACTAGCTTTTTTTCCCAGCAAGGAAGTCTGTTTTAAGTATGCCTTTTTGGCATAGTTTGTAGAGAAATTTGCGCTCTTTCTAATCGTATTCTCATATTTCCAAATATCTATCTGGAGACATAGATAATAGGTCACAAAAACCGGCGCATTTTCTAGTTTCCGTCTGTTACGAAAAAGGTGGTATTTTATTTCTCTCTCTAAACGTTCCTCACGTTTTTATTGCCGAATCATATCGTGTGAAAATACGTTCGACGGGCTATCTATCGGTGGTATTTTTTAGTGAAAATAAGTAGAACGGGGTTAGAAAACTTCGTAACAGACGGAAATGGAGTACTCCCACGACAGCGATATTTACAAATACTTCTCAACACAATTTAAATTTTAGGCTATTCAAATTTTTTTACTTCACCAATTACTTCTGCTCCTCCTCTAACAACATTCTCAACTAATTAATCATATTTTTATCCTACTATTTCTTCAGTTAATAATTATTCCTGTTTTGATCCGAATTCGTATCCGCCATATAACTCATCGTCAACTGATCCTCATACTCTTACAATTTAAACTCTGATTTTTCCTTGCAAATTACATGGACTGGCCATAATTACCCCATTTTTTGTATATGCCGAAGAAATTCGAAACAACAAGGGAGTAAAATGGACTTCATAGATATATATGTAGTTTAACTTATGCTGTATCCATGGATATGCAAATGAAAATATATAATAAAATATAGAGGACAACGAGCGAATTGAAAAATGTACTTTTTTTGTCCGTGAGAGAGTATGACGGCTTGTCCAAACGTAACGGCGTTACGTTTTGAACGCACTAAAATGAAATTATCTCGGAAACTAAAATAGTTAAAAAGCTCATTCAAACGCCATTCGATGCAGCTCGTCGACCCCCATTTACGGTGTAAAAATGAAATTTTTTGGATGAAGTCTCGCAAATATACAAATATGTACAAATTTTCTAAAGTGCTGAAGCTCAAAACCAAATACGCCATTTTGTAGAGAATTAAATTTTCTACGAAACCATATGTTTAGAAATTTATTTTTCGAAAACTTTCTCGGCTAAAAATAGAAAATCCGATTTTTGAAATGTTCAAGAACGGGTTTTGATACTCAAAAACCAATGTTTATCAAAAAAGCGTTTTAAACGGGTTCTTAGAATTAAAAATTACATCTAGTGATGTATTCAAAAGTTTCGAAAGCGAAAATTTTTTTTTATAAACTTGATCAGCGAGTGTCGCGTTATGTGGACAAGCCGATGATCAGTCGTGACACGTAAGAGAACGGTGGTAGACAGTAGATAGAGATAAAAAAAATCATTGCACGCGTGTTCACATTAGAGAGATTATAGTAGCTAGAGGGACTGTAAAGAAGTGTTCATGTTCAGAATAGAGAGGTGCATTTCCAGCAAAAATAGTTCTGTCGGACCGAGACCTTGTTCAAAATGGGAGGTGTTCACTAATAGAGGTTTTACTGTAGTACTAATAATATAATAACAATAGTAGTGTATATTGACTCTCAAGGTATTATGTATCTCTTAATGCTTATATGTGCTAACTTTTTTCCTGTTCGATATGCTTTTTCTATATTTTTTGTGGTTTAACATTGTTAACCAGCATGTTAGCTTTTTACCTGTCCGTAATATTTGGTTTAAACTATATTTATTATAAGATAAACTTCTTGACACTCTCTGCTAAATCGGCTCGCAATTGTATAGCTAGAAGTGCAAGTCCACGATGTCGTACGTTACCAATGACAAATTAAAATGAAAAATCCGTGAAAAGTCCGTAATATTTTCCCTATGCTTGCACGTGCTCTTGGTATTACTTCAAGTACGTCAATTAACAAGCCTGAGTTTGTAACAGCAGTAAATTATATGCATATAATCCATCGAATTACATTAAAAGGTAATTACTTCTAATTCTAATGACATGTTTCAAGGTTATATCCACGAACATGTTGCTAGCTGATTGAATTAAGTGACATTTGCTAGTCATGGTAGCAAACAAATATTGCCGATAAGAAGGACAACCAATTATCATAAAATATCTGGTAAGATTGTGTTGTATTTTATTTGTTTTCTTGTATTCTTGCGTCGAGGCTAATATATCTTCTCAAGTAATCATTCATGCATAAGCCAAGGTTGTACAAGGAGAATAATGTTTCTATTTTATATATCTACTCCAAGCAACATAAATATAAACTATCGCCAAGAAAGGTAATAGAGAACATTTTCTGTATTATAATTATTATCGTTTTCAAAAGATAATACCACTGACTACATTTTGAATCACTCATTAACGAAAGGTGGTAAAAACTTACGATTTCACCATTCGATAGCCAAAACTTTAAATCATCGTTTAATAACCAAAAAGACTCCGAAGAAATTTCTAAGAAATTAGTTTTATAACTGGAAAAGTCAAGGTAGCAATATATTGTTTTCTTTCATGAGTAAATAGCCCAAAGTGTCCTCTTCAAAATATGAGTTAAGCGAGACCTTGATTTTCAGTGATTCGGAGGTTGCATGAGATTCCAAGGAGCTCCATGATTGACACTCGGTGACTTGAAAGCGCAAGAGACATATATAATCGTCTATGTTGAATCTGTTAGCAATGAAAGAAAAGTTAAAAATCTAATGAAAACCTTTTTTACACATGAAAACAGAAAAACATCAAGAAGATGGCTTAGTTAGGCCCCGAGCGAGCGCCGATCGAAGAGAGGCGTGAGCATTATCTTCGATTTAAAAGTCACAAAAAGACGTTCAGTAGCGCAGCTCCAGGTTATTAAAGTCAAGGGACCGGGCGAGTGGAGACGAGCGTTATCTTGTAAACAAGATTTAACACAATGAAATTTTTTATTTCTAAATAACAAAACTCAGTTATATGATTAGCCAAAAGTAGCCCCAATCATAATTTTATGATTGGCGCTATAAAGTCGCGATGAAACGCGAGTTTTTCTATACATTCGCTATAAAGTCGCGATGAAACGCGAGTTTTTCTATACATTCGCTATAATCGCTACGCGACTCGCGTTTTTTATCAGTTAATCAATCGCGATTTTCCTTTCTCGCGGTGCGAGTCCTGCTGTCGCTGCGCGACTCTCGCTTGCTCTAATTAAAAAAGCGCGACTCCCCCTCGACTCGCGAGAAAGTCGCGATTTGTATAAATTCGCTCGCAATAGCTGTTTTCTGCTTTTATCTTTGTTTTTAACTGTCCTAGTGATCGGTTCTGATATAAGAATCTTCCAAGCGTCTTATAATAACCTTACTCAATTCTTATATAAGATCTTCCACGAAAGTGACAAGAATTCTGCTGAATTGCTGCCGACGCTCCTACAGAAAAAACCCAGTATAGTACTGAAAAAAGGCCGGAACTATCAGTACGGACGGCATGCTATGTTGCACCGGTACGTACTAGTTCCACAGGTTTCTAATCATCGTTTGTTATCTTCGATTGCACTATATTTTACTTGGACTTTTCTTCGAGAAAGTTTTACCGTAAGGTAACGTTTGTCATATGTGAAGAAAACATTCACGCTTGGCCTTTCAGAGAATGTATATCCGTAAATATTATCGCTAGGATCAGTTCGTTATTAGAGCCAATCTAATATTCTGCGAATGAGGCGGAATGGCTAAGCCCCAATCCTCCGTGCGTCAAACAGAACCGAACTGATCATCGCTACATCCTGAGAGACACTAACGGCAACGCGATATTACACCGAGGTTACAAAAGTTCGAGTATAAAAGCAGTCTACTTTAAGAAATAAAGTGACGTATAACCGGCACTATTTTTTTGTCTCGTTTAAATTGAGAAAAAAAACATTGATATCGTCAATCATACACGTCGCGAGAATATATATACCGTATATAATATACGTTTATAAGAAGCATGTTTCTTCGTTTGAAGAAAAATGTTAGAAAAGGATAGATTGCTCCATGTGATATAAACATACATATATACTCTGGCCACGTGTATGATTGACGATACAGAGAGATTCGCGCCGCGACTACAAGACTTTATAGCGATTGCGACGCGAGATAGCGAATCAACAGCGATCGCGTCGCGACTTTGAAATCGCGTCACGAGTCTTCTAAAATACGTTTCTTGAAAGGATACGACTTTACCGCGATCGCGTGGCGACTTCGCGAGTTCACAGCGATCGCTATCGCGACAGAGCGATCGCGCCGCGAGTGGCGACCTGGGGTTCCCGCAGGACACTACATACCTGTCCACCATATTACAGATCCTGAATCAGTTGAAACTTAAACCAGAGAAAGATCATGAGTATGATCTAATGTTGAGAGTCATTCTACATATTTGTAAAGTTATATTTCGGATACCAGACTTTTCAAAAATCATATTTCAAAAAAAGTCAATCATATTTCGATTATTAATGATTAGTCAAATAGCCGTAAGTGTTTTCTTCGCAATAAGCTGCTGTCGAGATTTCTTCAGAGACAACAGATCTGCAAATATCTTTAAAGAGATATCTATTCGGCATATATCTGTCTGCGTTTCTCCACGTAAAAGTTTCGATTTAATTAATTTTTGATCTAGGAAGAACTCAATATTTCAGTTTTAAAGCTGAATATTAGCGTTCCGGCTAAAAACACCATTTTGAAATAGCTATTGGTTTTACTTAAACTAGTTCAGTGGTCTGAGATAACCCACAACGATCTGTACCATTTGTAGCATTTAGGAGAAGTAAAATTTTCAGGGCGCACTTTCCTGTGAAACAACATCAGCGTTCTTTTTCTACAGCAGCAAATTGAAATTATAAAATCCAAGCAGAGCTCAATCTGCTAACTAGATAGACAGATTCTGTACAGTCGTATACACGGTATACAAAAGTAGACAGTCTAAAGCTGCTGAAACATGAGAATTTGTTATTCTAATAGAAAAGGATTTATGGTAAGTAGGAGAAGCTGAGTATTAACGATCAGTGAAAACAATGATATGTTCTATATCGCACAATCAGAACCTGTTAATATTCGATCATCACAAACGAATTTATTATAACTGAGTTTAGTGTTCTGCTTTATTTATTTCCTCAGTTTGTGTTCTAACTGTAGAACATTTGAGAAGCAGTCTTTTTTATAGGCTGACTATCAAAATCTCTGGAATTTTTCGTTTGTAAATTGTACTTTAGTTGATTGAAAACACATGACATCCAATTATAAAAAACAAAATTTCCATTCAAAATCTCAAAGATATGGTGTTAAAATAAATGATAAAGAAACAAAAGATCGTATTAAATCTAATGTCATTTCAGAAATGAATAAACGAACATCAGTGAACACAAAACGGTCCAACACTCCACTACGTAATCGAACAAATCAAGGTGATGCAACGGCCTGTAGTGTATATAGTGGAAGTGACACAAAAAGTATGCACAAAACGCTGAATAATGAATTCTTACTATTTCAATTATTAATGAAAAAATTAATTTCTATTGACAAGGGTTCGGGAAATAATAAAAAGTCATTAACCGTTTATACACATTTTCATCCTGATGATGAGAAAGATAGAAGTATAATGGTTGAATTTGATACAAAATATCATCGAAGTAAAGCACTTTATTGGTATACAAGAGAGTCAATCATATATCGCATATTAAACAAATCATTACGTACACACCAAATTAATGATGTACTTGTATTCGGACCTTTTATTAAAGATATATATGATCAACTGCATCAAGAATACAAAGGATTTATGAAATTATTACCATCACCTACTTTTAATGTATATCGTGGTCAATTAATGGCAATAGATGAAGTAAATCGTATGAAAACAACTGTAGGACAACTTATAGCAATGAATAGTTTTCTATCAACAAGTACAAATAGAAAAAAGGCAATAGAATTTGCCACAGCAAAACCTGCTACCAATGAATTAACAAATATTTTACTTGAAATCAATGTTGATTCCAGATATTTTACAAAACCGTATG
>CAJNOQ010007584.1:0-12107 GCA_905250885.1 Didymodactylos carnosus
TTCTGCTATTTAAAACCTCGTCGTATTCGTTTTTTGATAGGACATCCATTCTCAAATGTCTACTATAGTTCGTTTTTCCTCCATTAATCTCTTCAATTGCATAGATGGATTTATATTTCTCCCCGAGCTCACTTTTAACTTCGTCAATTAATATTCGATTGTTGATGAATTTTAATAAAATCGAAAATTGAACTGGCAATCTCGATGGTAGATGAGGAACGATATTTATGTTATTTAAATTTGTTGGATAACGGTTTTTATTGCATAAATAAACGAATAAGTCTACGTTTTTTGTTAAGCATAATAGATCACCACTTCGATCGATCCACCAACTATCAAAAGCTAAAGGTATTGAATTAAGAGGATTCAGTGCAGAAAAATCAGCTCGAAAATGTTTGATGAATAATTGAATTAGTCTACGTCCATCATCTGTACTATTGATTTTTGGTTCACACTCAAGACGAAATGCTGGTAAATGTGTGTCAGCTGCGTAATACAATGCCTGCTTCGATATGAAAATTTCCCCGTTATCATCATTTATTATCTTAATTGAATCTTGACTGTTCCCCCTTCGATGCTGATTTATCTGATTTTTTTGCTTGTTTTTGGGGACAAAATTTACAACATTTGAGTTATTGAATGTTCTAGAATTATATTGTCGATTACCACCTAGCTTGTTATTTATATTTTTACTTTCATCGAAAACGAATTTCTCGAGGCTTTCAGCCGGTTCGTTGTATCGTCGAGTTTTTCCTCGGCTATGTACCGCTGTCCATCCGCCACTTGAACAGTCATTTACTTCCTCTCCATAATAACTGCCATTTGTTAGCGTCCGTTTGAAAGAGGAACTAGTAGTTTCTGGAGGTAGATTTGAGTTACTTTTTTGTTGTTCATTATAATGATCAACTGCTCGTCGTATAAATACCCCATTGACTGAGTCTTCTCTTTGCTGCTGCGAATTATATTCGGTTGAGATTATGTTTCATTCCAATATATTAAGACAAGTTTGACTTTTAAAAGTAAGTTGAATTCCTTTAAATTTTTTATAGTATAGTAAAGTAAAGTAAAACTAACACTAACACGTGCACATATACATACAGTATATGTACATATATGATAAAGAAAAAGATTTGAAATACGTCTCTATCGTATCGTGTAAAAAGAAGATGAAGTACATGCAAGAAGAGAAAGTACAACTATGTCTCATATTCAGCTCCGTTATTGACAGCCCTGTATCTCATAAAATAGACTGTACCCTTTTCTAAAAAATGGTTCAACTTATAGTATATCCTGTATACTTCAAACTGACGTAGAAAACGAAGAGGTGTACATTCTAGTTAGTTTTATTTTAATCTGTTAAGTTCACAGAATACAGAGTAATTTTATAGTGAATGCAGCGAACATTTGGATCAAAAGCAAAAAAAATTTCAAACTTAGAAGCAATATCTATTGTATATCTCATATATCAACGTTATATCGTTCTTTTCTGTTCCCTTCTTCTATTTTAGGAAAAAAATCTCTGGTTCACTCTCTATTGTTTCTTACTTTTCTTTTTTCGTTTCTGTGAATAAATCTATCAAATATCGAAAGTGCTTAAAGCGCTTAAAGCGATGAACAATTTGACGGCATCCCTTAGTTGAAATGATGAATGATGGATGTAGAAGAAAAGAAAACGAACCTGAAGAAATCTGACACCACACCATCACAGAAAGAGGCGAAAATTTTCTACTACAAGGAAAGATATGTATAATAAAAATGTGCTTTTGAAATTTCGCCCAAATAACTTTGCACTTATCGTTACTATAGAAAAGAAATTTTGAAGAAATAAAAAAGCAACAACAAGCCGAATTCAGCTGTAAAGTTTTGAATGACTGGAGATCAGCTGAGATCATCAAAAGTTATGAAACGAAATAAGTAGTAAAGCAATGAACTAACCGTATACTTGATGTCAAATACGTAGAGCCAACTGATCGATAATGGAGTACGATGTTAATAAATGTATTTTCTTATGTGCATCAATATATAGAACATTTCCATTTCTCGTATCTACTCCCTGTTTGATCAACTTATGTCTCGCATAATGAAAAAGATTATTATCCAGCGAACTTAAATGTTCTTCAATAAAAGTAGTTTTATATCGTTCATATTGACGCAGTTTTCTCCAATTTTTAATTATCGCCTGTCGATCGGAGTATCGTAAAAAAACTCATAACAGATCGAGGAGCATTTATCATTTTAGATGGTAAGCGATGTGAGGAATAAATAAATTTTTAATCTAATATATGATCGGTAATTTTGGCTATTTCAACAGCTATTTTGTCGGTATTTTCATTTTGTGTCTCGGGTACTCCATGGATGATTAGATTTTTTCGTTTGTTATACTGTTCAAGTTGATCGCATTTCAATTCCAGCTTATCTACCTGGTCTTCGAGATCAGCTACTGTCTCATCAAAAATCATCAGCCGTTTTTTGTAGCCGACAAATCTCTTCTTGTTGTTGTTTTAACGTATCAGATACCATCGATGTTATCAAATCAACGAAAACGGGTGACGACGTGATTTGTTTACATAATTCTCCAATGAAAGGGCCAAAGACTAGCGATTGTTGAAGTGAATCAAGAAATTGAGGAGACGACACTGTATGCTTCACGGTATTACCAAGCTGATCATCAATGGTACTTAAATTTGACACCATTAAATTATCTGAATTATTTAATTTGTCAACAATTGCAATATTTGTTCTTCTTAATCTAATACTATCAGGATGACTCATAATTTGCGATAGAAGAATATACAGTCAGAACAGAACGCAAAACTAACGTCCTTTCGTCGTGCACAGATAAGAAAAGTGAATCAGTTTTGCCACTTCTGTGAATAAAATAAAAGTTTCAGTAGTTAACAGCAATGGAGAAGCAGAAAAAGCCAGAATGGGTGACGGGCTCCGTTGCGACTAGAAACTGCGTAAAGTTCTCGCGTTTTCAAAGGTTCTAGAACGCGTTTCAGATGAAACATTTAACGGGTTTTTCAAATGTTAAAACGGAATAAAATGCGTGAATTCAATTCGGCATATTTTACTCTCTACACTTAGCTTTGGAAAAGACTTTCTTCGTGGTGAAAAATCCAAAACAGCGTTTTGGAAAATGCAAAAAAGTTTCAAAATTTAATTTACATTTTTGACTCTAGAATTGACCTTAAGAACTGCCTCGTTCAAGTTGAATTGTAAGCAAAACGTTTTCGATCATTTTCAATTTTGTTCAATCGAATCTTCGATTATTTTCGATTTCGTATAATCGATGTTCGATTCTTCGGTTTTAAATCGAAATCCGTGCATCCCTATTCCCTGTAGCAGATATATCTATACTCAGTTCAACAAGCTCTATCGATTGGTAAAATCAGATTTTAATTTGGGGTGTTTGTGGATGTTCATGGCTGTTTCCATTTTTTAGTAACACCTTCTTTATTTTGGTGCTCGAAATGTCGCACTATCCTTGGAAAAATCTAATTTTCAGTAAATTCTTTCATAAATTTTACTCTCCGTTCGAACAGTATCGCAGTTACTTTTTTGTGCTCTTCAGTATCACCATGACCCTCAACTCACCAGTTGAGCTACCTCGGACACTTCAACTCCACGGGAGTTTCGTATCTAGCTGAATACTTTTCGTATCATCGCTCATTAATTCCAGAGGTGCACTCCTTGTTTGCAGTATATTTAGTTGACCATTACGATTAACCATTATGCTTTTATTACCTATGTTTTTGCTTCTTAAAGCCATTGATGTTGCTGCAAAAAAACGCGAATAGCTGTTGCATTTATTTGGACTAGATGTCTGCGAACATTCGAAGTCGACCAAGTCAACGTTGAGTATTACAAACATACATAAAAAGCGCCGATTAATAGAAAATTTGAACTTTTTACATTTAAAACAAAGTTTTTAGCGTGGAGTCTCAATAACAGTGATCCTACGTAAAAGTGTGGTCACTTGTTCGGTTCACCAATCACCTCGACCAGCACGTCGTATTTGTAGTCGTATCCGAGAATGTTGCCGACGAAGCGAACACGTGTTTGCCCGACGACGTTCCCCAGTGCTTTGAGCGCAACGGGTATTTGTGTCTTGTCGAACTGATTCTTGTCGTGTGGTACCAGTTGGAACATGGTGTCATCAAACAGCCACGCGCCCGCTTCCGGCTCACTTGCCTGGCTGGGCTTACCGCGCGGCATGACAATACCCTGTGAAATAAATGTCATTGTCTGGCCAACTTGCATCTGGAGATGATAGGCAGGGATTTCACCCGCTTCGGCCTCATCCAAGTGCTGGCCCACCACAGTAATCGTGAATCCGGCACTGCTGCTTTGCACCACATCGCACGCCGTAATGAGTAATATGAACGAGGCACAGAGTGCAAAGCGCGACATGTTCATCGGTATATTTGTCGAAAGAGGTGAGAAACTGAAAAACAGAGACGAAGTGTATAAGATGCGTTTATTCAAATAGCAGACACCATCTCAAGAGCATTTACCGATGAAGATAATTCAAAACGCGTTCAAATTATCGTGGAGATTGAAGAACAAAGATTTCGTTCCATTTCCTCCCTTCTACTTTGTCGTAAGCAATTTCCAGGATCACTACTTTGATTTCTGTAGGATTTAGAAACCTTCACTATTTGTAAACTTGTACCATACAAAGCTTTTCTATTAAAAGTTGCGATTTCTCAAACACAATAAAGCCCTCACGAAAATAATTTTAGTGCGGAAATCTTAGTTTTCGCTGAAGGTAACATTAACCCTTCCACAAGAACAACAATGTGTTTGCTATTGTTACGATGAGCATCTACAAGATCGTTTTTTCTTCGTCAAATTTTAGAAGTAGAATAAGCACTAAAAGAGTATTTTATTTTCTAGGTTCCATTAAAAAATAATAAGTTTACCTGTTTTTTAATGATGGATTTCAAATGAAACAGAAAAACATCCAGAGAGTTGCTGTTGTGTGATGTCATAGGAATAAAAAAAAGGGAAAAAATAAGTGTAACTAGTGATCAACGTCCTTATCTTCCTCGGAATTTTTTTTCAATTTGAAAAAAAGAACGCGCGTGTATTTCGTTGCCTTTACAACAAGTAAACAAGTACGTTACCATCACACAAGTAAAAGAAAAAAATTATTGTGCATCATGACCATTGTGGTGCAAGCATCCTTGGTGGAATACTTGAGGATCACATACATATAAAAAAGGGCGATTATTAGAAGGTTTAGTCTTTTTACATTTAAAACAAAGTTTTTATCGTAGGGTATCGCTTTTTAGTTCTGCACTTAAACAGCGAAATACGTGAACTAGTATCATAGAAATAGCGATATTTCAGTGGACGCCGAAGGTCGCTGACACACTATCGCATTTGTGAGATTTTTGGATATTTCAGACAGATGTTGATTATTCATTGTTTTTATTATGATTATTCAATTTTTACTCATTCCATAGCGGTTATGTGAGTAACATCGATATAAGATTGCAGAATTATACAAAACACAGACCAACCTATATGTTAGAAAATATAATAAAAAGAAAGATAATTATTCTTATTAACGGGTAATAAACGTAAAATAAAGATAATTGATTTGACAGCAGCTAAACAATGTCCTAAACTAAATCCTTAAAATGGGAACTCATTGTTTAGCTCTGTCAAATCAATTATCTTTATAATAAAAAGAAAACTATTTTCCTGAAGAGGATCTATGTAAGAATTGAAGACAATAGTGAAGACAAAGAATGTGTAGGATCTGATGCATTTTTTATATAATCTTGCGAAAACTTTAAGATCTCGTCATTTCTTGGACGATCGTACAAGATCTTATCACAAGATCATTTTCCTCATAAAATCTTATGAGATTCTTTTACAAAGATATCGTACAAAATCTTACAAGATCTTTTGAAATCTACTAGTTTCTTGGATCTAGATCTTGTAAAATCTTATGAAATCATATAAGGCCATACAAAATCTTGATGTACGCTTTCTGGGCCTGAGGATGATCTGCTCTACATACCCTGTATGCGTTCTACTCACACTACTTTGTTCTGCTACTCTTCATACTGCTTTTCCAAGATCTGATTTTGTTCAAAAGCGCTAATTGTCTTGTACACTAACGATCTCACAATTTCCATGTCCACATCTGCGAACGGTTTAGTCCGAATGATTGCTCTAATACGTTGCACATTTTCATACAGCTCTATTGTCTCAATTAACACATAATTTCTGGCAAAGTTGCTCAAAAGCTGGAAAGTAACTAAAATCTTGATAGTAAATCATAATTTTAAGTTTTATTCCCTTTATTGTGTACTATTTTTATATGTAACAACGCAGTATAAGGGTGTTGCATATACAGGGTTTTCTGGAGCGCAAAACTCTCTATTGAATGACTCTAGAATATAATCTTCTAACTACAGATTAGTGCCTTAAAAGAAGAAAATGATCTTCTCCTGTTTATCCTGTGCCACTCGTTACATTCATAAAGGATCATACATGTAACCGCTCTTTCCTTACACTAAAACAATATGAAACCCCACTTCTGTATGGTTATGCAACAATTCAAGTATTTCATATACTATTTACACATCAGTATGGTTAACGACGGAACCTTTCGAGGTGGTAAATCGCTTTTCGACGCAATTTAGATCAAGATATGGTTGAGAAAATGATTGGTATATTAGCAAGAAGAGTATAATTAGCAAGAAAACTGATAACTAACATCCATTACGAGCAACACAAAGATATTTTCGTTTTTGATGCGTAAAATGTTTTTGATTAAGGAGTATTTTTTATTATTTTAGTAACAGTATTACAGCAGGGATTTAATCATTATGTACTACTTTTCGACTTTTCGACGTCGTGATGCCTAGAGGGAAAAATTCAACCCATTTCGTGAAATAATCGACCACTACTAGGATGTAAGCATTCCCGCGCAGAGTTTTAGGTAAAGGACCAGTTAAATCAACTCCGATAGTGTGCCAAGGCGATTGCACTACGTGAGATTGCATTAAACCTGCTTTCTTTTCGTTTGCGGCTTTAAAACGCTGGCAAAGGCCACAGGATCTTACATAATGCGCAATGTCACGCCTCATTCCGCCCCAATGAAAGCGAATTGCTAATCGATGTAGAGTTTTTCGACGGCCAAGATGACCTGAATTGGATGGTCATGAGCCAGCTGAAGAAGTTCTGTCCGCTTAGATTTTCGAATAACTAAGATTATTTTTCAAAGGTGAATCTTCTTCTGTTTTGCGGATCCGATATAATTTTCCGTCGATTACTCGGTGAACTTTAGCATCCTGTCCCTCTATTTTTCGAAGGAAAATTTCATCAGCAGGACGAATATCATCTTGAATGAAAGAAATAAGAGGACCAAGATCTTTGTCCTGTCGTTGCGCCAATTTTATGCCATCTAAAATACTGCAACTGTCCCAAAGATTAACTGCAGCCTCCTGATTTTCTTCTAAAGGACCTATCATAATACTACTACTCTGTAAGACACCTATTATCTCAGATTTGAGAGGATAGCGTGACAGAGTATCGGTATTAGAGTTGGCCTTTCCTGGTCGATGCTTAATAACCATGTCATAGGCATCAAGTTTCATGGCCCATCTGGCTAGAGGGCTGGTTGAATCTTTTATATTTTTCAACCAAGTTAAGGACCGATGTCGGTCCAAACTTCAAAAGACCGTCCTTCGAGATAAGGCCTAAAATGTTGAGTGCCCCAGACAATGGCTAAACATTCGCGTTCAGGTGCAGAATATTTTCTTTCACAAGGCTGCAGGGTCCTGCTGGCATAGGCTATGACATGTTCAATGCCTTCGATACTTTGAGCAAGAACGGCACCGAGTCCATAGTCACATGCATCCAGTTGAAGCGTAAATGGATGATAAAAATTCGGATATGTAACAATTGGTGCAGAAATAAGGCGTTCTTTTAATAGTTCAAAGGCCTGCTGTCGATCAGGAGTGGATACAAAAATAGGATTATGTTTTTCTCTGATCGATTCAAAAAGAGGTTCAGCAATCTCTGCGTAATTTTTAATAAAACGCCTATAATAACCCGTAAGACCTAAGAAAGCTCGTACATCTTTAGGTTTAGATGGTACGGAAAAAGACCGGACCGCTTCTAATTTATCTGGATCAGGTGGAATGCCATCAGCACTGACTATATGGCCCAGATATTTTAATTCCCGGCGACAAAAGAAACATTTCGATGGTTTTAATGTAAGGCCGCTTTCTTTTATCCGATTAAGGACATTATCAATGTCTATTGGATGTTGTTCAAAAGTTGGTGAATAAATTATGACATCATCCAAATAGACCATGCAACAGCTCCACTTCAGGCCTCGTAGAACAAGGTCCATGAGACGCTGGAAGGTAGCCGGTGCATTAGTCAGCCCAAATGGCATGACTTTAAATTGAAAAATGCCTTCATGGGTGACAAAGGCAGTCTTTTCCTTGCTACCTTCATCCAATTCAACCTGCCAAAACCCAGAAGAAAGATCAAGAGTACTGAAATATTTGGCACCTTTAAGTGCATCGAGTGTATCATCTATTCTGGGAATCGGATAGGTATCTTTGATAGTAACTTCGTTCAGCTTTCGAAAATCGATACAGAAACGAAGTGTGCCATCCTTTTTTGGGACTAAGGTAACAGGACTAGCCCATGGTCCGAAACTAGGCTCGACTACATCGCTTTTAAGCATATCAGCAGTCTGTCGAGTGCATTCTGCCTTCCTTTCCGGGTTTAAGAGGCGGTACGGACCTTGTTTTATCGGTCTGGCATCACCCACATGAATGTGATGCTTAACTGCATTAGTACGGCCCGGCTTTGACGAGAAGATGTCGGAATATTGTAAGAGAAGTTGCCGCAACTGGTTTTCTTGGTCCGAGGAAAGCCCAGAGGAAGCTAAATCAAGTTCAGTTAGCCAATCACCCGGTATATCTGTAGAATCACTGAACGACCCGAACTGCTTCTCAGCAGTTTGTGAATAAAATTGAGGATTGACTGGCGAAATACGCGCAAGATCGGTATTCTCAGCTAAAGAACGAACTACGAGAGCAGTCAAGGGATCTGGCCTCTCAACTGTACTTTGATTATTAACAAAAAGCGATAAAGACGAACCGAAATCTCCTTCTCTCACATCAGCATCTTTTCGAATCTTGATTTTCTCATCTTCGATCCGACGTGCAATTGGATCTTGACCTAGCAATCGTCGTCTAATCTTTGCAATGTGATTGCCAAATTTTCTCTCTGCTATAAATAATGATGTTGTAATAATTCTGGACTGTTAACACATTTAGTAGATGAAGTGTCTTTAGAACAGTTATCAGAGGAAATAGATTGTCCTTCTTTTGGATCAGGCATCGCTGATTTCTGTGTAATAAATGTACATGTATCCTGATGTTCTTGAAGTGATCCATCAGATTTTTGCAGACTAGAATCAGAAGAAGGATCAAGGAAAGCGAGTTTCTGTCCAGGACGAATATAACTCCATCGTGGTGTCAGATTAGCAACCATAACATCAGCGATATTCTGTTCAACAGTAACGATACTGTTGGCAATGGAAAGTCGAGAACTCGCAGAAGTGGTGGTGGCTTCCCACTTTTGTCCGCTAATATCCAACGGTGTTTGCGCCGTGATGAAAGTTTGATGAAAAGGTGGAATTCTTTTTTTATGAACAGCGTAGACGGGTATGTCCAAGCGACCGGCCTGCTGAAGATCAGTAGCTAGCAAAAATTTAGACAACGGTTTATCTCTCAACCAGCATTTTCCATCTTGTACATCTAAAACTAAACCTATTTCGAACATGAAATCGGTTCCTAACAAGACTCTTTGATTGAATTTGCGAGCTAGAACAACCGGATGTCTAAAAGTTTGTCCTGCTAAAGTAATATCAGCTTCAACCCAGCCGACTGGTTCAATAGAACTGCCTTCTGGGTCTACAATATCAGCTCCAGAATAAGGGAAAACAGCTTCAGTTCCTTTTAAAAGCCGCCAGTAGTCTAAACTGACAATGCTAACACCAGCACGTGTATCTAAGGTAAAGATGCCTATGGTGCCAAGTAATTTTCCTTTGGCGGACGCACAACCTCTTTTGATGGTATAAAAGCAAGTTGAAGTATTAGAAGAAGTACCATTCTCTTTTATTTTGCTTTCTAATTTCAACACCGTAGCAGCAAAGCCTTTAGATTCTGTTTTAAAGAGAGAATTCTTTCCAACTGTAGATTTTTCCTTCTTCTCTAGTTTTCTCTCTTGCTTTCTGTAATTTCTGGTGTTTTCACGCTTGAAATTATCTGATAAATTATAATTTTGATCAGATATTGTTGTTTTTGGAGTTGATAACGAAACAGTCGTCGCATTAGATATAGATGACGAAGAAGAACTCTCCGCTTGAGAAAAACTAGAGTTAGGTGATTTTTCTGTGAATAAATTCTCAATAAGTGTTAAATTAGTCCCTACTTTTTGTTCGAAAGCCGCTGATTTAGGTGATGACGGAGTTCTCGACATTTCTAACAAAGCAGAAGAAAATGGCGACGATACAGAATCGACAATAGGTCGAGAGACCTCTTCTCCATCACGACTGGGCTTTAGAAGCCGCGATAAGGATTTCAAGGCTTCGATTTTTCCCTGTTCTTTGAACTGTTCCATTGAGGACTTGTGAATAGTATGGGATGCCAGCTTATCCTCAGTCAGCTGCTCCCTTTTCAGTTTAAATGATTAGGATTCTGTAGATTTTGTGCATCACCGCCGGAAAAAGTAGGTGCGGCAGATGGACTACGCTGAGAATTGCTTCTTTGTTGGAAACAATAATTTGCGTTGTGTCCAGTTCTTCTGCAAATAGTGCAAGGAACTCTGCATTCCATTCTCCAATGTCCATTTTTACGACAAATTGGACATGGTCCTGGCGGTTCTCTATTACCATTTGCCGCTGATGGATTTGAACGATTAAAATTGACAGAGTTATCAGAAGGAAAAGGCAGACGAAAACTGTTATTGTTACTATTCTGACCTCCGCCATTACTATTATTTCGTCCATAAAAATTTGTTTGTCGATTTTGAA
Organism: Didymodactylos carnosus; assembly: GCA_905250885.1. NCBI lineage: Eukaryota > Metazoa > Rotifera > Eurotatoria > Philodinida > Philodinidae > Didymodactylos > Didymodactylos carnosus. Next base: position 11,081 of record CAJNOQ010007584.1, read on the forward strand.
GAAAAGCCGGTCGATTTCTATCGTTATTTGTTGGAAAAACAGGAAATTTAGCTGCCTGGTTCTCCTGACCAGAAGAATTTGTTGATGGAGAAGAAGGTGCGTCAAGATTAGCAACAACAACTGTTCTCTCTGGTGTTTTCAATCGCACCAGCTGCCGAGTTAACGATTTCGTTAATTCCTGCGGATTTTCTTCATCCTTATCACAATCAAAATTCGTAGAAATCCATCTATTAGGCAGTGATCTCTGGATTTCTTCCTTTCTTCGATACAATAACTGTATCTCAGCTTCTTCGACACAATAACTGTATCTCAGCTTCTTCGACTTTTTTGAGTATCTCGTCCAAGGACATCGTTGCCGGATCACCCTTCATCCAAAGAACAAGTTCCGGTCTCAATTTTCGAAGAAAGTATTTTTTTAGTAAATTTTCTTTGGTTCTTGGATTAATTTCCAAATTTAATCCCAAATATCTTTGATAGAAATCAGCTGCTGTTTCATTTTCTTTTTGAACGTAACCGTTACGTTCAATTTTCACAGCCTCTATCCTTTCAGGACTGCGAAAACGAGACAAGAACAACTTTTTAAACTCATGTCACGTATCCGACAAATGATGACCTTGGGAAAGCTGTAAATACCAGTCACCAGCTGCACCTGTCAGCCAATTACTAATATTGTGCAGTAACTGCGAATCACGAGCCCGAAATAACGTTCGCATTTTCTGTTGGTACTCATGCAAGAACTTACTAGGCTGCTCATTCGCTTTACCACTGAAACGAGTAATTGAATCATTAATGGTAACTTGTAAGGTTGCCGGTGAAGTGAGAACAGTTGATCGTGAAGAAGAATTAAAAAACTTTCTTTTTGATTTTCTTTTTCTTCTTGATTCTGAAGTTATCTCTTTACCACCGTAATACGAATCATTATCATCACCGCTACTTGAAAAAGAAGAAACGTTTTGTTTACGATGATGTTTCTTATTTTTCAAAGTTTTAGTTTTCTTGTGAACTTCTAAAATTTCACTTTTATCTG
>CAJNOQ010007585.1:0-12107 GCA_905250885.1 Didymodactylos carnosus
TATTTATAAAATCGACGCCGAATTTTGATATTTTTGGAAATTCTATGGCGATTTTCTGAATAAAATGAAAATTCAATTTATAGAAAATAGAAAATCGCGAATTTCTAAAAAGTCAGAAAATCTACGAACATTTTATAAATATCAGAAAAAGCTCCACGATTTTCCAGATCGATTGTCTATAAACTAGAAATTAATTCCAAATTACAGTGTAAAACATTCAATACTTTATTAACAAGTTTTCCTCATGATTGTTTCGACCGAAATGAAAAAAAATTAGACTGTGTTGCTGATATTGTTTGTTTTTGTTCTTTTGCTTGATGTTGGTGAATATTTTATGCAATTTTCAAGCGTATTGAAGCCAAATATGTTAAACCTAATCGTGCATTTTTGTCGTCTCCGGTCTTTCTGTGTTATTAATTCATGCAATCCTTTTTTTTCTTTTTATCAAGATATCGTTGAGGTCTTTGAACTTTTCCTTTCACAAGTTTGTAGAGAACGTTTCAGAGTATATATCCCAGACGTTTTTGGTTCCTGGACTTGTAGTTTTTAAAAGTTTTTTCGTACTTTTTTACCCCATCTTTAAAATTTCAATAAAAACGTCACTTTTCATATGAAGGGTAGATTCTAGTATAGTTCGATAGTGGACATTGAATTGTATATGAATAAAAGTTGTTTAGGGTTTCCGAATGAAGTCTGACTCAAAAATTTAACTTTTAACTTCCCGATGGAATTTCAGAGTTAAAAGCTTGGACAGCACCTTTCGACTAGTTTTGGTCGAAGAAAGCCTTTTGGACCAAAACCTTGAGTACGGAAGTTGTTCAGAATCGAATTCCGGAACACCGCAAAAGAGCTTTTTTCAAACTTCGCATTTTTAATTTTTAAATGAAGTTTTACAGCTTTTAAAATTTTAAGATTTCATATTTTTCAGAAGAAATTTTTTGAAAAAATCTCTCTTGAGGGTCTCCAAAATTCGATTCTGAACAACTTCCGCACTCGGGGTTTGGCTCAAAAGGCTTGCTTCGACCGAAAGTAGCCGTAAGATATTGTGATCTTGTAACCAAGAATTAGCAATCTTAAGACATTTCTGTCTGAATACAAACAATTGTTTTTTGCTTCTGTGAGCATTCTGAATTTCATTTTGTTCGGCAATCATCAAAAAATAGACAATATTGATTACTAACATTTTGTGTAAATGATTCGAAATATTTTGATTATTGTCTCTTCACAAACACATGCAACAAAAACTGCTCAATTTTATCTGATAGGGCTTTCATACATTTGGCTGCTGCTCATTCATAATCAATTCTGACTGCTCAATCATCATCATTTGTTGACCATAATGTCCAAGATATTATCCACTTTCCGTCAATTTTATTTTTCGGATTTTAACACCGAAACTTTAAGTACTTGTATCACATTTACTAGACATACATGATTCTTTGTCTTTGTCACCCACAAGTAATTGAACAGACGATTTAAAAGCAATTAAACTTAGAGCATGTTTGATGTAAGACTTTAAGAAGACTAACATTCTCATGATACAGACAAATACAAATGTTGTGTGATATTGATGCTTTATATAAAATATTCAGAGGTCGTAAGTCTTGAAAACCTGCTCGATTCATTTGAATATTTTGATGTTAACTAACAAATAGTTAATTGGTCTCACGTAATGTAAAAAGTAAATGTCGGATATGAAGCAGAAGAATGCGGGCTTTTTTCAATGCATTTTGCGCTCAATTAGATTCTACATGCTGTTAATCAAAAACTAAAATACATGATAGTCATATGAGTCGCTAGTGCATTTTGTGCTCAATTAGATTTTACATGCTGTTAATCAAAAAATATTCTCAGTTCTACAGAATGACGAGCTTAGTCATACAACAAGAACAAGATATAACGAGAAAAAAGTATGTCGAATTTCACAGATTCAAACAATAGTGTTTGTCGAAAAATAGTATTCGATCCGGAAAGTTTGTTTTATAATCAGGTTTATGTCGGCGTATCATTACTAACCGTATTCATTCATTTGCTATTTTGGCTGCAAGTGGCTGCTAATCATAATCAACTTTGGAATCGCTCGTTTTTGTGGATATATAGCTATCTCACGGTTAGTACTGGCCAATTATTGTTGCTGTTTATCCAGTATGGAACACGAACATCGGCTTCATGTTTTTCATTTTCTGCTTTCTCTACACTGTGCATATTGGAAGCATACGGTTCACTTTATCTAAACCTTCTCAAACCCTATTTCCTGTCGGGTTTGAACGTTTGCCACCACTTTCGAATAGTTAAAAATGTAAACATTTACACCGAATATCTAAGAACTCTTGCTCTTTTCTATTCATTATTATACATAATTCCGATCATTTATATGATATTACAGGCAATATTCGCATCATTAAAATTACACGTTCATTATGAAGAAACGTGTGACATTCACTATTCAGGTATAATCACTCAATGTATTAATCTTGCTTATTGGCTTTTTATTCCTATCGGAACAAACGTTTTCTTCATTTTTCTCACGCTACGACACATTCGTCAATCAAAGCGGGTGGCCAACGCTCAGCGTCGAAACACGCACAAACGATTGTTCAGACAATTCTTAATCGTCTATATGGTATGGCTGACGTTGTGGGCACCTTTCGTGTGCCTTTTTCAATTTTTTGATATTACAGACATGGTGGGCGTTTGTGCGCAAATAATGAGTTTTATCGAAATGCTTATCGATCCGTTTTTATTTATTGCACTTGACAATCGTTTCGTTCAAGCGTGGAAACGAACCTTCAAAAAAGTTATTAAGTCCGCCAACTCATTCAAACGCCAAACACAAATTCGACCTAATTTAGTTAACTAACTGCTGTCTACTTAGAATATGTAGAAATGATCAGAAATATGCACTAAGGCGTGCATAAGGCCATATGTTATAGCGTTTTATTTCACTTTCTTTTTTTCTTCTGATTTTGAACACTTTTTCTGATGGCTTTCTGATTTCTGATTTTCCTGATTTTCATTTCTTCTGTTTCAAACGTGCTAGTTCGTTCTCATATGAATGCCCGAATTATTACTATTGATACGATATTATCCACATGATATCTATCTACATAAAACGATAATACAGTTCAATAAAAGGGCTGATAAATTATATGTTGAACGAAACATGTTTGTTTAGTTGCCGCATTAAATCCACTTTCTGATTTTTTTCTGATTTTGACAGGGAAATTTTCTGATTTTCCAATTTCTTTTTCTGATTTTGAATTTTTTCATCTGGCCACCCTGAGTATACTACTAGTATACTTGCTTTAGACTAACATAAAAGAACATTCACAAACAGAAAACACATACACACACACAGAGAAAAAGGAGAAATACATAAATAATAATGATGTAAAATAAAAGAACAAGAAGAAAAAGGAGCTGGATAAAAGGAAAGAAAGGGGATAGAAATTTTAGTTTAAAAACATTTGGTGTTTTTGATGTAGTTAGTAACAAATAAATAAAATTGTGAAATTTGTGAATAACCTAGGGTATAAAATTGCTCTAAAAAAAGTAAGTTTGCAAGTGTAAAGGAGAGAGGAGTCAGAGAAAAATATATCTTGTTGAGCCTGGTAACGCGGGCACTCCAACAGAAAATGCTTGACGGTTTCTACTTTCTCACAAGCACAGAGCCGACTAGAACTCAATTTTTTCTGAAATAGATGAAAATTCAATGGAGAAAGATTAACTCTCATTTGATTTAGTAAACAATCATATTTACGCTCACTGAGCTTGAATCTTGGCCATTTGAAATGAGAAGAGAAAAAATTATGAATTTTAGTTTAAAATTTTATTAAAGATGTCATATCATGTAGATCGACTGGTAACGAATTCCCTTGTCTCACAGTCCACGGAAAAAACGTGTTTTTAAAATTTTCCGTATGTGTACGAAACATATGAATTTGCTTTCTCTCTCTGGAACGTATACACATATGTATAAGAGGCTGCTGAGGGATCCGTTCAAAGAGGACTGCAGGTATGAGACCTTTTTTAATTTTAAAAAAGAGCAAAATTTTGTCAATTGCATATGTATGTTCAGTCGGAATCCAACCTAAAACTTTAAGTACTTTCTCCCTAGAGGAAAGACGCATAACGCCACTAACAATCATCAATCAGCTTTGTATTGTAAATCAAAAATTGGTTTCAAATAGGATGGTACAGTATCTATAGAATTTGCTCTGGAATGAATCTGCTTTAAAGTAGAATAAACTGTATCAGCGTAAGTGATCATAGGGAGTACGTAGGATTTAAAATTCTGATCGAGATACTTTACCGAATAACATTGCAACACATTTTTGAGAATTTAACGGCAATTGCCAATCATTAGAAAATTAGGTACTTTTGCCGCGCTGCACCAAATTATGCAAAAATTGGGCGCTAGGCGCAAAACCTTTCGGTGGATCCGACAGCGGATTCCTTTTAATTCTACTTTGACTTCTTTTCTGGCGTCGACATAATCTACGTGGTTTTTGCCTAAATTTTATTTTTCCCATTGGTCGAAAAAAGCCGCCAGTGAGAAAAATAAAATTTAGGCAAGAACCACGTAGATTATGTCGACGCCAGAAAAGAAGTCAAAGTAGAATTAAAAGGAACCTGCTGTCGAATTCATCGAAACTTTTTGCACCTAGCGCCCAATTTTATCTAATTTGGTGCAGTGCGGCGAAAGTACCTAATTTTCTAATGTATTTAGACCATTTATTTATTTTTTTCTAAGTCCGAATTAATGATGTCCGTTGCACTTAAAATATTATTACTACTATGATAGAGAGATGTATCGTCAGCAAGTAAGCTTAGCTTTGACTGCGTTTGTAAAGAAATATCATCAATAAATAGAAGGAATAGCAGCGGTCCAAGAATGGACCCTTGAGGAACTCCTCTATTAATTGGCAGTGGATCAGATATTTGTCCGTTTACCACTGTGACACACTTTCGATTTTTAAGGTAGCTCGAGAACAATTTTACTAGTTCATCTGACACACCTTTCTTCTTCAGTTTGTAAAGGAGACCTGTGTGCTAGACTTTATCGAACGCCTTTAAATAATCAGGGAATACGGAGAGAGTCAAATTTCCACGACCGAGGTTCTCGCTCATTTCATGCACAAGATCACCCAATTGATTAACCGTTGAGTCGCCATGGATAAATCCTGACTGAAAAGGTGTTAATAATGTATGTCTTTTGACATGATCATATAGTTGATTGAAAACAAGCCTTTCAAGTATCTTTGACATAGCGGGTAGTAAACTTTATTATACTCACTATTATTCATAGAACAAATTTTTGGGAAATGAGCGTTTAATATTTTAGCTTTATAAATCATCCGAATAAGTAATCCCATTTTTACTTTTGAATTCATTGAAGGAATCAAATCCATCACCGACATTAAACGTAAAAATTATTTGTACTATTCCCATCAGGATCAATAACCTTAAAATAGAGAATCATAAAGCAAAGAAAGCTAAGAAAAGCAGCAATAGAAAGAAGGAAACTTTTAAAAAACAGAAATTTCGAAGGAAGGAAAATCCAAACAAGCTTGACACGTTACAGTTGACAGTCCAAATCAGCATATCAAATTTCAACATGCTAGTATTCTGCCGGGGCAAACCATTCATTTTCCGGACAACGGTCTTTGTGTGACGAGAAACTGCGCAAAAAAATCCGTCTGTACATCATCACTTTCAGTTTATCATCGAAAAGTCTATTCGGCGTTTTGACATACAAGATTGCGCAACCACTATAAAATACTTTTGTAACTTTCCAGTTAAGGATTAGTTTGGCTTCGTTATGTTTTCTCACGGTCGAAAATGATCATAGTCGTTGCAAATTATTCAATACTTTTATTTACCATTTTATTTTGTTCAGTTGAATTAAAGATTAATTCTTCCTTTGCTGTACTTTCGTCTTGATACTGTATGTAATTATGCAGAACATTAACCGACAGGTTAATGTTCTGCAAGTCTTTCTTCGCTTTTAATCATTTGCTTATTATATGTCGCGAAATCATTAACAATTAAATATCTTTTTAATAAATTATTAATACTGTGTTACTCAATATAAGTTAGGTAATGGAATTCATCGAGGTTTCTAGAATCGCTTTAAACCTGCGATAATTTTCAGGAAATCTACTATAAGAACGTCCTCATGAACTTTTCTTGAAAGTCTCGTACTTTGTTCAACAATCAACGGTTTCGGGCGAAACCTGTAAGAACAATATAACTCGTCATACTTTACAAAATGACGGAATAAAATATACGAAACGTTATTGAGCAGTTTACAGTAAAAAATCTGACCTTTGGATTACTCGGGCCTTAAGAAAAAAATTGAACAACTCATTCAAGAACCAAGCAGTCAATGCAGAACTTACAAAATCTGTACATTTGAGCTTATACTATCTGTTGGAAAGCTTGCCTATCCAAAAAAAATCCAGCTTGATTCAAAATTATCCGACGACCGATCCGAATTGAAGATCATCTTTTTGATACTGTTTCTCAAGGAGCGAATTGAATTATGCGTGGGTAAGGCGCAATTTAAACGACAAATTTAAGCGAAATTGAGTTTTTAAAATTTTTCAGTTTTAAAAACTCATTTATCGTTCCACTTTTTCAATCAAATCTTCTGGAAAGTAAGCAGAAACTTAAATATAGTGTGCATCTTATGGATTCGTTTCCATTATTTTTTCGTTCTATTTCTCATCACATTCCTATGACTCGTTTAAACAAATCTGATAATAGAAAATGAAAATGTCTTCCATTCTGTAACCAGAACAGATTTTTCCCTTTCTTTTTCCATGTGCAAAATATTATTTCTCTTAAAGAGGAAAAGAAAGGCGAGAGAATGATATTGATCTATTATAATGATCAAGAGAATATATCTACATGTAGAAAATAAATTCTACACATAGATTTTTCGACACCTAGAATATAGTCTATATCTACGTTCTACGCATTTCATTATTTTGGCCGGCTTCTCTTACATAGTCTACTATGGGCTTATTCACATGCTGATCTGACACATTAAAGACTGTACGTTATATCTTTATAACTATGCTGGTATTTTTCTTCGTTCTTTTTTTTACACAATTTCTTTCCCATTTCTATGTAATTCATTTATTCACCTTAGTGGGAACGGGAATGGGGATTTGTTTGAACGAGTCATAGGAATATGATGAGAAATAGAACGAGAAGATGGAAAGCTTTGTCCGTACGCAGTCTGCACTAAAAACGAAATATGTCATCCGATAGAGATGAATGCAATGAACAACTTGTGCAGTGGTATAAACTTTTCTAAGTGCTTCGTCGACGCGGGCGACTGTGCAGGAAATACTTTTTGCACTAAGTGCTGGGAAATCAATTTTTAAAAATTTCATCTCTCCACCAAAACTTATTGAACCCGTGTATACCCTTGAAGATGGACGTCAACTCCGTGAGACAGTTGAATGCTCACGAAGGATATAAGAGTGTAATAATTTAACTTATAGTCGATATACGGATGCCGCTTGGTGAACTACTAGTACACCGCTATATAGAGATTTGAAATAGCTTTATTCTCAGATAGCAGATACTTTGACGCTGATCACAAAAAATAAACAAGAACCAGTGCTCAAATACAAAATTCAATTTCACTCAGTTTTAAAAGCACCTTTTGTTTTCTTCTAAAGTTTTGTTTCCACCATCCAACACCTTTCACCAGGTTATAACCTTTATCTACCAAGTATTTCCCGAGAAAGAAGGTCCTTTTAAATACTCAAAATTATCAAAGAAAAAAACGCAAGCTTTACCATCAGTCTTGTACAACTACTTTTCTATCTTTTATTTCAAATCTTATCAACTTGATATAACATACATAAACTATGAAAACAACTGACAATATATACAAAACGAGAGAGAGAGAGAGAGTAAGGAGAGGCGCTGATGTATTGTAGAGATGATGTAATGCAGAAATGATGTTCTACAGCAATAGTGAAATATATAACCTGGTGAAAGTTCCATTAAGAAGATGGAACACTTGATCATATATAGTGTGCCCAAAATGAAAACTCATGCTCAAAGACAGTCTGAAGCGCGCGCATAATTTTTTGGAAATCTGTCTAGTCTTTTCTGTTAAGAGATGTAAGCTGTATTTATATTACATTCAGTTCGTCTTTACGCACGCAAAAAAAGTACGCATCGCTTGTTTTGAAATTCCTTTCCATGGCTGACAAAGTTCTTTATTTCTAAATCATAGACGAAACAGTTCTCCATCAGCATTAAACTTTCATGCCACAAAAATATCATATTCGGAATTAGTATAAAAAGTTGAGTCAACTAATGTGTATTTCGAAATTGTTACTTGATTTTCATTTTTTCGTCAAAATCTCAATAATTTTCGACGCGAAAATCCGAAGAAAAATTAAAGTAGTCGAATAGGATAGAAATACATACTAATTGACTCAGTTTTTTATTCTGATTTCGAATATGATATTTTTACAGTATAAAAGTTCGTATTTGATTTGAAGCAAGAAGGCTTCATAGATAAATACACAACCTATTTAGATTCGTACGAAACCTGTTCCGAATTTCCGAATGATCATCATTATCATTCGACTGCGAACAATCTGGGTTTGCAGGCGACAATTAGACCAACTCTCTCTGTTGGCTGCAGCTTTTCTCATTTCGTCGACCGATGGCTGAGAATCGTTGTTGATCAGCTTTGCGATGTAGTCAGGATACATTAATTTTTAGCGGCCTTGCTTTTGTTTACCGTGGCTTGGTTTCGGTGTATAGAGAGCGTATAGGTTGTTAAATTGGTTCGCCTCTCTTCGTAAACAGTGCCCTATGAATCTGAGCTGTCGACGTTGGATTGTTTGAACCAATTGTTCTTGTCCAGTTGTTTTGTAAATGCTTTTGTTTGAAATCTTGTCCAGCCTTTTGATGTTTAGCATTATTCTGTAACAACTGGTAGCAAAGCTGTTGAGGCTGCTTTCGAGCGTTTTTGTGATGATCCAGCTCTCGCAGCCATAAAGTAGAATTGAGAGACATGAGGTTTTGAAGATGTCGACTTTCAGGTGGGTTGGGATTGTGGTTGATCGCCATATATCCTTCATCTTCCAGAAAGCACCCCATGCTTGGCCTTTTCGCACCTTTATGTCAGACTCACTCGACAGCATCATTGATCCTAGATACTTGAAGTTATCAACCCATTCAATTTCTGCTCCCTCGAGCTTGATCGTATCGTTGTTTCTAGCTTGATTGGTCATCGCTTGGGTTTTCTTGACATTGACTTCAAGGCCTACTTCTCCGGCCCGTTTTGCTATGTGGTTCAGTTAGGCTTGCGATTGATTGAAGCTGTTTTCTAGGAGCGCAATGTCGTCAGCAAAGTCGAGGTCGTTGATTGTTGTTGCCGGTTGTCTACTTGATTGTCGCAGATTTGTAATAAAACCATGCTCGCCTTTTTCGTTTGTGTTGTCGTGTTCTGCTTTCCTCATGGCGTAGTCAAGGACGATGATAAAGAGGAAAGGAGCTAGTGTGTCTCCCTGCAGGACGCCAGTTGTAACGTCGAATTCGTCTGACAAATTTCCTTCGATCAGAACTGCACTGCGAGAGTTGTTGTAGATGACTTTGATCGCGTTCACCATTTTGATCGGTATCCCATAATGTCTAAGGATGTCGAACATTACTTCCCTGTTAATTGAGACGAATGCTTTCTTAAAGTCGACGAATGTAATTTCCGAATTATTTGTTTATTGTATATTTTATTTATATTCATTATTATTCATTATTATCTGTTTCATCTGGAAAAAGAATATAAAATATAGAGCTCTTGTGTCACTAAATCGTGTTACTAATTCGGTCTTTGAGAAATTTTCCAAATAAATATAGATATGTCTGTCTTAATATCAATGTGAAACTTCTCTTTCTTGACGATTACCATGTGCAGAAAAGATAGTCGGAAAGTGTTGATAGTGGAAAAATGTCCATTTAAAAATGATGTAACTAATCAAGAAGAAATAAAAATTGTGTTTTTTGATGAAGCTAAGCAATGATATTGGTGACCCTCTATCTCAAAAACGAAAGGAGCCCTATTTCTGGTTTGTTACGTGGTCGAACATTTTCTCGTTCAGATGAATAAAAAACTAGAACCCTGATTAAGTTCTATTTAACTGGTTAAGTTCAGCGATTTTGCATTAAGCTCATTATAACCGATATTTTTCTTCTGCAGAAAAGTAAATCAACACTTGGACTAAAACAGAAAATGTATTCGCTTTCATTTCGTTCGCTAGAGAAAAACATAATTTAGCTTTAGATCAAATTGAATAGTGCAACTCACTGAAAACGAAACTTTCTTCCATTCTGTAACCAGAACAGATTTTTCCCTTTCTTTTTCCATCTGCAAAATATTATTTCTCTTAAAGAGGAAAAGAAAGGCGAGAGAATGGTATTGATCTATTATAATGATCAAGAGAATATACCTACACGTAGAAAATATATTCTTATAGATTTTTCGACACCTAGAATATAGTCTACCTCTACGTTCTACACGTTTCATTATTTTTGACTGCTTAAGTACATGGCCTTCTATACTGAGGAGGGGTTTCACAAATAATGATTAACTATATTTATAGCTGCAAGTATAGTTATCTGAATAGATAAAAATGATGTAAAGAATCTTGCAACTGCATACATTAAAGTATGCAGCATATAAAACTGAGAGAGGTCAAACACAAGAAAAATTAAAGATTCTTTTCATTGTAGCGTTAATTTTTACTTGCCTTGATTATTTGTTGTTATAAGCTTTATTTCAACAAAGGAAGAAAAAGAAAAGAACCCACTGGTAAAATATATAAATACAAGAAAAACGAAAGAGAAAAAAACCCATTACATCATTTTTATCTATTCAGATAACCATACTTGCAGCTATAAATATAGTTAATCATTGTTTGTGAAACCTCTCCCCAGTATGGAAGGCCATGGTCTTCTATTATGGTTTCGCACATCGTACTTTTTTTGATGAAAAACTGCCCTACATAGGGTATTTTTCAAAAAATTTAAGTGACAGAAAATTTAATGCTGATGGATAACTGTTTCATCTATGATTTAGAAATAAAGAACTTTGTCAGCCACGGAAAGGAATTTCAAAACAAGCGATGCGTACTTTTTTTGCGTGCGTAAAGACGAATTGAGCGTAATATAAATAAATAAGCAGTTTTTTAGAATCTAGAAAACTGCGACCTCGCATCTTCGAATATTTGGTTTGGGATAGTACTTTAGCCGAAGTTTTGTTTGTAGACATTATATCAGATAATAATCAAAATTTATCCGACGATGAAAGCACAATAGGTAGACAAAATCAAATTCCAGTGGAAAGCACTAGATCCTCAACTAATAAGGGCAAACGTATCCGCTGGATAGTTCCGCCAACAATGTATTCATCCATTCGATCAACTATTCAACCTGAATCATGTTACGAAAACAAATATCCGTCGTCCGTTCAACATGTCAGTAACAGCGGTAAGTGAATGACAAGTATGTCTAAATGAGTTAGTGAAGAACTGATCATTTAAGCCATGTTCTGTGGCAAGGTGTGCGATTGCCATATCAACCGTTTGTGTGGTGACTGATATGGCAATCTAAAAGATTGAGGAAAAGCATCTCGATAAAGGTTTTACTTTTACTAGGTCACGACACTACTTTATCTGTCGTCTGGTTAAATAGTAGTATCAGTCTGGATGAAATTGGAAGCAGAATAGGAGAACAACTTGATGAATCAATACAGTGTTTTAATACTAACGATATATGTTTACAAGATATTCAGTCAAATAAAAGCAGAGATGTTTTTCTCATCATATCTAATGAGAACGCTTGCGACTTTATTACAATGGTCCATGTTTTACCGCAGGTACATTCAATCTATATCTATTGTTCCAATGATAATTTTCAAGTTTTAAAGTCATGGTCGGGATCTTATTTGAAAGTCCGGAGTGTGTTCAATACAGCAGAGCGTTTATTGTTTAAATTAGCCATTGATTTATCGTTGTATTACACAAAGAAAGGTGATGATTATAATACATCAGACAATGCTTTCTTAGCAGATA
>CAJNOQ010007586.1:0-12106 GCA_905250885.1 Didymodactylos carnosus
CTGTGATACCGGCAGCATTTTGTGATATGATCCGGAAAAATCGAGTTGTATATATCAACGGCGAACGATTATTGATTAAATACAAGTTAGCTTGTGATTACAAGATGTTACGGCAGGTATGTGAAGGAGTGCGTGAAACGAATGTTGTTTCGTACATCTGCAGATACTTTTGCCATGCAAGCTTAGTATGCCGTTTTATCCAACTAGGTGTTTGGAATTTTGGGTCCTCAATCAAATTATCCTTGTGTGTGGTGCAAAATTCCGAAAGACAGATTATGCGAAATTCACGCGTCGTCGGCGTATGGCAAAGGTTGCGAAGCTCTCTGTATTTACGAATGCATTGAATATTCACAAAGTGATCGTTCTACTATACGTTATGGTTATGAATTGGAACCTTTGTTCGGCGATAATATAGAGTAATTATTTGGGGAGAGTCCGAAGAGTAATCTAAGTAGCAGTAGAGCTATTTCGAAGTAGTCACTCAGCACAGTGAGCAATTTCCACTAGGCACGTGATCTTTTGGCCTGCAAGGTAGAGGAAAACTTAAAAGCGCTTTTTTTATAGGTTATCTTGTGTGCTCTATCTAATTGAATGCTTTACGAGTTCTAAAAAGTTTTCTAAGTGGTTTTCCAGAGATCCGATCTCTAGAAAACCTGTATAGAAAACAAAAAAGATTGCATTGGATAGAGAATCATCAATATCCTATAGAAATACTGTTTAGACGATTTCTATTGATAATTTCAAATTTTAAAATTTCAGTCAAAAATCCTTAGACGCACATGCAAGAAACAAAGGGATCAGCTAAATTCAAAAGTTTCCGTACAAACACGGCTGAATTATATACACAATTATATGTATAAATTATATACAAAAACTGAGGATTTTTCAGAAAATCTCTGGATCAGCCAAGGAGCATTCGCGCGATTTTGCGCTAACAGCATTGATGTATCAATAGTAGAGGAATATTCTCTAAAAATTTGATCGGGTTTGGAGCAGTGCCAAAGTGTGTGCACTCAATACACTGAACACCGCTCTTCGGAAAACACTTAGCGAAGAAAGAAAAATTATTTGCTCAGCTTCAGAGCATCCCACAAAAAATCTTTTTTAATGAATTGATATGTTCTAGTTTATGAATATGAAAAACTTTTTCGGATGTTGTATTTTACTCTACGAAAAAATTCTTTCTCACTTTGTTTTTACTTAAAAAAATTGCCTAGCCATTCTTCCACTAAATATGGCACTTAGAAAAAAAAAATTATGGCAGAAAGATAGAGCGTATGACCCGCTACTCAAATCTCGAAAAAGTGCATGTTCGTTTTTTCACCTAAATATAACGTGGTTGTTCACTGTGCTCAGTGTCTGGTGCGACTCGGAAAAGCCACCTAAAAATCTCTCTTAATTCTTATAGTTTTTGTGATGCCATTGTTGATATGCTTCATATGAAAATCAGAATTTGTGATATTTTGCTGCAACGTGCTCTCAAACTTATTAACAAAGACACAAATTTTGATAATAACAATGAAGAATCGTCCGAGATAATAAACCGTCTTATTCAGCACGCAAGAGAGAAAAAAGTGAGTATTATAAATTAGTTAAAAATCGATTTGGATGTATACAATGGAACTGTGCTGCAAATATAATATCACAGATAAAAAATATTAAATTATAATTGATTACTATCATTTTTCAAGTATAATGCCCTGACTATTTTCTGATGTCTCGAGAACGAAAGGTGCGAGACAGTTCCGTCCTTTACTAATAAAAAGAAGAGACCTTGCAGCGCCTTTTATAACAGATATGAACTCAAAAATATTCCTTTGAAGTTGGTTTTCGAGATCTTTTTGAGCTCTCTAATAGCTCAAAAACTTCATGTACGACTACTTCCATTTTTCATCATGGACAAATAATCTATCCGGTAACTTCAGGCAGCCATGAAATTGGATGGAAAACGTCCCTCAAAAACGTACTCCAAAGAAATGTTTTTGAGTTCAGATGTTATAAAAAAAACGCTCCAGAGTCCCTTATTTTGAATGTTAAAGGACCGAACTAGAGGGTAGAGTAAAATACGATAGACACACTTAGTATCTGATTTGAGAAAATAAGCTTTGATGCCTGTCATGACGACCTGTTAAATTTCAAGTGAAAATAAAATTTGAAATCGAAAATGAAAAATGTCAACTTATTATCCCACCCGGTACTCGAATCACAGGCGAGATGTATGTGAAACTACTGCAAGATTTACCCATGGTACAACTCATGGATAATGTTGATGAAGCATTGGTTGCCCAATGTATAATCGTAAATTTTATTGCGTTATTGGCCTTGTTTCATAATCCACCGAACACAAAGGCATTTCAATGTCTAATGAAAGAGAAGATATCGGCATGGGCTACTGAATTTCAAAAAATGTTTGGAAAAATGTTTGTTACTCCTTATCTTCATGTGCTCTCCAATCACAATGTGGCGTTTCTTGAAAAAGACGATAGTCACGATGTAAATGCATATAATCTAAAAGGTGTCGAAAAGTTAAACGATATGATAACCACAGACTTTTATCGTTGTACAAATAAGAAGAACGACACCATAGCGCAAATGTTTCGTCGTCGTTATCGGTTACTCTATTTAAACGTGGAAAAAACCGATAGTTTAAACTGTTTGTTAAGAAACATCCATACTGTACCATCTAACATTGATTTCATACTGTATGAGGATGATGTCTGGATGATTCCTATAGTTGTGAATATCTTATGAAAAGTTCAAATTTTTCTTTCCTAAACTTATAAATACCCATAATGTCGCTGAATTAAGAAAGACGGACTAGATAAAAATTTGTCCATATAACAATAGTATATAAATAGGATCAAAAGGAACCACTATTATTTTTCCCAGATATGGTATGGATAACAAAACAGTCGAAAGATCAAGAAAAATTGTTTACAATATTTTTTTCTGAAGGTGACAAATTAGAAAACATAATGTGGACACTAAAATCTTCTTGACTCTTCAAGAACTTGACTTCCTATCCACACTAAAGATAATAACAAACAAGATGACAAAATGTATAACCTCGAAATTGATAGTATCAAGCTTTTAGTCTATGGCGAATGAAAAAATGACTAAAACTGTCGTCTAAAAGTGATTGTATTGGTCGACATATGTTTATGTTATTTCAGAGAGAAAAATATAACCAGACACTTATTGTCTATGACGAATCTGAAAATCGATGAAGACCATGATCAAAGCTCGCTTTGGTCAACGAGGAGAAACGTCTAGTCAGGAGTAGAATATTAGTTGTTTCTAAAAGCCATCCAGGTCTAAGATATATTTGTCGGCTACTCAAGCCTTGTTCATGTAATCGCAGTATCACCTTTTGAAGGTCGTCACTTTTCATGATTTTTCGAACAAATGGAAAATATATTTTATCTACAACACTTACAGATTTGTAGAGCGGAAAATTCTGTATCGATTGAGCATAAAATGATTATCTGCAACCACAGTGAAGAGGACCAAAAAAACAGAACAAAAGTGGCCGGTTTTATCTGGCCCACCCGTTATATTACTTGCAACACATTTAAATTCTTCATAAATATCTTTTTCATAAAAAAATATATTTATCCTGTTTTTGATTTTCAGTTTCAGTTATTTCTTTTCATTATCTAGTTTATCTTGATGAAGCCTGATATATAGATTTGATCGAGATAAAAATGTCACTAACAGGATAAGCATAATATGTCGACGTAACAGTGTGGCGTGCTGTATCCTAACTATGTGTTTATCGCAGTAAGACTACAAGCAGACTATCGGAACACATTGAAATAAAAAATATTATCTTAATCAGCTGCGACATTAAGATAATCTTGATAAATACTGCAACTAACTCGACACTCAAAGCATCTGGGTTTAGCGCTATAGAACTTAAGAAGATGTATCAGGGTACAGTATACATCACGTGATAAACAGCATAGTCATCCCGATCAGCAATTTGCATACATAGATCGAAACTCATTCGTACCTGGATAAAAACAAGGTATGAATTTCTATTGCGATACACGTGGTCTTTCTGGCGATAGGCATTGATTCATCGCTACAGTGAGCTATGTCTCTTATCGCCATCTACTTCAGCATTTTTTTATCTAGATGAGTGAAAGCGTTATCTGCATAATAATTCTGTCTCGATATAGCGTAATAAAATTTCAACTAGCTATATCGAAATACCAATTTTTATCCCAATAGGTAGGTAGCTTATTCCGACAACGTATATAGCATGACATATCGAAGTAGATCTATTAGATCTCGATAGTGAATTTATCGCAATAAATATGATAAGTATCGTGATATTGCCAATTTTTTCCACCAATATCGAGTTATATCGCCCGATAGTTGCTTAAAAAGTCCTCATGGGATAACTTATTATTATGATTAAAAGTATCCTTTTAGATAACTAACAGAAAGATATATTCAAATAACTTCACACTTTTGTGTATTAATCTTGATTGCAAAATCATAAAATTCTCTTTCTTCACATAACATATGCTATAGCCCATCCTGCTTCGAAGAGGAAGGACGTTACTCGGAATACCCGCGTCCTTAAAAAGTCAAAAAAGTTCCTTTTTTCATTTCACTTTTGCATCGCTTAATACGTTATTTTAGAAAAACAAAAAAAAACACAAGATGCAGCGTGCAAAAACACTACTACTTTCAAAGTAAAGCTTATTTTAATTGTGTACTTTTTGTTTTCAAGAAAAGCAAAATCCGGTGTAATCAATTTTTGACATGACGAAAAAGATCATTTTATTCTATGCGACGAGAAATTCGTTTTTCCTTATTCACCTTTTTACCAACTAGTAGACTTGTCAAAGCTAAACAAAATACGCCACACGATGCAGCGTGCAATGCTCTACAGTTTACATAGCACAATTCATTGAAATAAGAAAGAGAATCACTCAAAAAAAAAGTGTACAAAAGAATCACAAAAAGAATATCACAAGATACAGCGTGAAAAGCCCTACAATCTATAACGTAAAGTTTTCTCTTTTTCTTTTTTACATATCATCGAACACTTTGTTCCTCGAATATGTTTATAATACGGTGACAATTTAAATAATTTGGTACTGCACCTAAGGGTAAAGCAAGTTTAGCTTCGCAGTCATATTTAATATGACATAAGAGACTTGAATTCTGTATATTAACTTTCAAATACTCACAAGTTAAAGCTGATGTAGTCAAAATTTTTACTAAAAAAACAATTATTTTAGACTGTAATAACATTTGACACTATGAAATGACAATTAAAACATGTTTAAGTACTTGGAGAATGATCGAGATAGAAAAGCTTTTTCAGCGTTTATCCTCATACTTTCAACAAAAACGCGCCTTGCAAACAATGTCGTTCGATACAACATGAAATTCTACATCGAATAGAGTATATTACAGTGTAGTCACATTTGACAGTATGCAATGACAAGTAAACTACGTTTAAGCAATTAGACAATAATCGAGATAGAAAAGCTTTTTGAGCGTTTACCCGCTTATTTTCACGAAGATCGCGCATTGGAAACAATGTCCGAATAGAGTATTTTAGAGTGCAAAAACATTTGATAGTGTGGAATCACACTTAAACTACGTTTAACAACTTTGACAATATTCGATGCAGAATTTCATGTTGTATGATTTTTTGAGTGATTCTTTTTCTTATTTCAATGAATTGTGCTATGTAAACTGTAGAGCACTGCACGCTGCATCCTGTGGCGTATTTTGTTTAGCTTGGACAAGTCTACTAGTTGGTAAAAAGGTGAATAAGGAAAAACGAATTTCTCGTCGCATAGAATAAAATGATCTTTTTCGTCACGTCGAAAATTTTATTTTGCTTTTCTTGAAAACAAAAAGTACACAATTAAAATAAGCTTTACTTTGAAAGTAGTAGTGTTTTTGCACGCTGCATCTTGTGTTTTTTTTTGTTTTTCTAAAATAACGTATTAAGCGATGCAAAAGTGAAATGAAAAAGGAACTTTTTTGTCCGTAGGATACTTTATGAGCAGTCATGTCTAGTATATAATGGTTGTCTGCTTCAAATTTCACGTTTCGCATAAATTTTCGAACATATTTAGTCGATCATTTTGTTTCATACACAACGTTGTTCTAATGAAACGAGTTTATATATGTGTTTTACTTTAGATAGATGGCTGATAAAAAGAAAATATGATGAACACTTTTCATCAAATCAAAAATTCAAAATAGTTGTCAATAATTCTGCAGAAAATCGATTTAGAGAAAGCATAAACCTTGACTAACGACATGCTCTATGTCGCGTCCTAGTTCAGTCATATCAAAGAAAAACGTCGAAGCACGATTAAATTAATTTTAAAAAAGTTTCTTCTTCTCCTGTGGTATGGAGTGTTTTTGATGGTCTAGTTTTAAAATAGTCAGACTTTGTGAGTTTCATATTTCGACCCCAAAAGAACATGCACTCAGAAGTTTTTCAATGGAAAATCTATCTTGAATTATTTTCAGTATCTGAACATTTTATTTTTTAGCCCATATTTAGCTCTCATTCGTATTTTCACACTTCATTTTTTATTTTATTAATCGAAACAACTATGCACATATACTTTCAAGTTCATCCTTAACTGTTCTCCTTTTTTAAGTCTTTCTTTGCCTATGATAAGTTGCAGTTGAACACAACGAGTTCCATTAATGATGTACTATTTTTGATCATTTGAAGAAAAGGACTGACACTTCCATCAGTCAACAATGTGTTTTCTCTGAGATTGAGCACTTGAAGAGTTGTATTGTAGATTTGACTTTCATTAGCCAATATTTGAACTCCTTTATCGCTTATTTGATTCTGCCATAGCCACAACTCAGTTAAACTTTTATTTGTTTTGATAATGACAGAGATAGTTCACAGCCACATCAGTAACTCCATTATGTCCAAGTCCAAGTATTTTAAGAGTATTATTATTTGATAACGGTTCAACAAGAGAATGAATACCAACATTTTGACGGTCTTGATGATGAAAATGATGACGAAGAAATTGACCCAGATCTAGAGGAATCAGAAGACGATTTTCAAAACACCGAGGCTGCTGTGGAAGAGATAAAAATATTGGAAAACATATTTCTTAGTGCTAAGACAGCACTTGATTCTTCTTCATATAGCATTGATCAGAAATAGTTTTGTCTGCTATATTGAAGAAGTCAAAAGAAACTATGAAGTGGACACGGGTATACCGAATAATGTCCATATAAAAATTGTAGAATGTACACGGGTTTCCCGAATAATATCTATTAAAAAATTATGAACATGTTTGCTGGAGTGCGGGTACTCCGAGTAACACTCACAACCAAGAAGGATAGGGGCGGGGGTATTCCGAGTAACGTCCTTCCTCTTCGAAGCAGGATGGGCTCTACGTGCCAAAGAGGAGAAACATGGAAAACATTTTTCTGATCCGTGACCAACAATCCTGCACTTCTCAAACAATAGATAACGAACTGTATAAAAACTGAAATGATATATGTATAGGACATATACTCATCGAAATATATAATATCTATATGGAAAATGCTTAATAAAAATTCCAGTTTTCAACAGAAAAAAATATGCATAATAATTTTTTTCTAAAAATGCTGTCGACAAAGATTATTTCGGGTTTCTTCGCTGGAGGTAGATTGCAAAATTCCAAGACCTCGTGCATGTATATTTGATCTGCCAGTTGTAACCGATTCATTACAATTATAATGTAAGAGCACAGTCCCAAAACTATTTCTCGTCAAAGAACTTCAATAGCTCTTTTGTCGTCTAGGTCATCGTTTTTTGTTGGTGTATCAGCACCGGCTGTGTCGATGAAAACCAAGTTTTTACTAGCCTCTCTTGGTCCCACAATTGATATACCATTAGTGGATATTAATCGATCGGTAGGAAAATGGGTCTTACAAAGGTTGGAACATTTTTCATTCGCACGTATCCCGACTCTAGTAAATGATATAGGCGTGAATATTTTTTATAAGATGGACTATGAAGACTTCTATAAAAATTTGACGATTGAATTCCTTTTTACTCGTTCTAATAGTTTATTTTACTTAAAATGAACAATCTACATGAGTGTCATCCAATCATATTGAAAATGCTTAAAACAGAACATTTTTCTAATTCGTCATTGAAATTGTTTTCTTAGATCAAGACATACATAAAAAGAAAAACGTCTTCTCAAGATAAAAATAAAAAACGTTCACCTCGGACGATAGCAACGTTCTTTTCCATTTCAGCGGTGCAGTTGTTCTCATTACAGCCAGCCAATTCGACTAGAATTTTTAGATAATCATTAGTCTTATATTGTCGATAACGAGGCTTCCGTTTTTCACTACCAGCTGAAACAATTCCGACTAAATAACCGCGCTGGTCATACAGTAACCTAGGTGATACTGAAAGCGAAGAACCATGTTGCTTGCGATGCTCCAGTGACATATCTTTTAGTTCAGAAAGTACAATATATTGCTCACTCTCATGTTTTATGGCTTGTATCTTTGATATGTCAGTGTTAGAATCATTATTCGACGAAAGTAATTGTGGAAGTTTTCCATTAATACGAATTAAGATTTCGTCAAAAATGCAAACGCTTTCCCTGCGTGATAGATCTCCTTGTAAGATATATATTAAACCATCGAATGTTCGATCATTCCAGATGTTTCCTGCAGGAGAACCGCCTTGTGCCATAATGAAATGGCCTATGGTTGTCTGGTTGACTGTTGAGCAATACATAATGACGTCTTTATCCCTTTTACCATTGCGTCGTTGTAACGTTGTAAATTTAGCCCCCAAAATATCTTGAATTTCGTTTCCGATAACAGTTTGTACGTCAATTTCATTATTCAGATCCAACAAGTTGTGGACAAAGATTATTTTGGGTTTCTTCCCTGGTAGCTTATTGCAAAATTCCAACACCTCGTGCATGTATATTTGATCTGTCAGTTGTAATCGATTCATTACAATTATAATGTAAGAGCACAGTCCCAAAACTATTTCTCGTAAAAGAGCTTCAATAGCTCTTTTGTCGTCTAGGTCATCTTTCTTTGTTGGTGTATCAGCACCGGCTGTGTCGATGAAAATCAAGTTTTTACTAGCCTCTCTTGGTCCCACAATTGATATACCATTAGTGGATATTAATCGACCGGTAGCAGGTAGCAATTTCGGTTCTACAAAGCTTGTTTAACAGATAGGTTTTCCCACGGTTATACGAGCCAAGTATACCAACTAATAAACTGTTTTCATGCTTCTGCTTTAATTTCTCTGCTGAATCATCTGATGTATCAGCTGTCGTAATTTTCCAGCCATCTTTCAGTAAATCATCAAGTTTCTCAATGTGAATGATAGTGTCATATAATAGGGTATTCGAAGATCTATGGGCACCTAGCCACGTCATACCCTTGTGCAAGGCGCCCGAATTCTAGAAAGTAATCTGTATTAATGTAGTGTCTTATTTATGCGTCAACAGAAAGCAACATTGTTTGGATTCCTTCGTAAACATTTTTTATTCTTCCTGATAAGAGAAAAGTATGTTGTAAAAATATTACGACATTTATTTCTTTTTCTTTTTCTGACTTCAAGTTGGGAAAAAATCTACTCTTAAAAATACCCTAGAAAATGTTTGCGAGAAATAAAGAGTGTACGTGAGATCAGATTAGGGTTAAAAAATAATCCAAAGCTGGGAAAACGCGTTGCGAAGCACGCTTAACACATTGGGCACGATTCAGTTTTCTTATAAAATTTCTTCAAGATGCCATTTTCATGAATAGTTCACTTCTGATAAATGCATTTAATGACTCTTTCGTTATCTTCTACTGATTATTGATCGTTCTCTTTCTTGTATTACCACATAATGAATCAGTTTTTGCAAATAACTAGAATTGTTTGAGTCAGTTTTTCGTTCTGGAAAAAACCAATAAAGTGAATGAACGCATCACGAAGCCGCAAGTTGTTCTCGATTACTATGAGGGCAGACAAGGTACTGATTTATCAGATCAACTGTCAACATATCATACATGTCTGAGACGGTCAATAAAATGGTATAGAAAGGTAGCATTTGAATTGATATTTGGAACTGCAGTGGTTAATAGTTATCTGATTTACAAGGAAAATTATGCGGCAAGCAACATATAGATTTTACAGTTTCGAGAAAGTCTTGTACGATCTTTACTCCTTGGTGCGTCAATCGAGAAGCTGAAACCTGGTCCGATACAACAATCAGCAAGTCATTCCAAGCGCAAACTCGCTGATCATAAGCTCGAAGAAAAGGAAGGCTCTACGCGCAATGTTGGCAGACGATGTACTGGCTGTTATGCGAAGGGAAGGACACAATACTCAAGAGAAGCGAGCTATGCGACAGCAAAAAAAGTGAAAACTTTCTGTTCTGACTGCGAGAAGTTTTTCTGTCTAGAGTGTTTTAATGAGAAACATTATCCTATGGAATAAAGGGCGCACATATAGAACTGAACGCAAAAGAACAGACACTTGATGATTTTAATCTCGCACCTAAGAAAAAATCGAAAGAAAGTGTTTTCCTATACAGTTACTCGTTAAATCATAGCGTGGCCCACCGGTGGGCCACATCGTGCCCAATGTGTTAACGTGAATGGACTCAGCGCAAAATGTCACGCATTGGAGAACAAATAAATGCAATTAGATGCAGTTATGGATGTCGACGAGAATATCAATTCAAATGATCATATGTCCGATTATGATGAACAAGAACAAAATTCAGAAGAACAGGAAGATGCCAATGATGATGATTGTGATGACGAAGACGACGACGACGACACAACTGATCAAGACAAGAAGAGTGATGATGATACACTTTATGAAATTACCTATCAACAACAAGAAGCAATGGAAAAGCTATCGAATTTGTTTCGAATGCTGAATTCGAGCCCAATTCATGACCAGTGAGTAGATAGATCCCATCAAGTTCTTGAAGTATGTTTTTATTTTCAAGCTCCAATGTAGTTCCAATTCGTCGTCAAGTCGACCAGGTGTACACAAACCTTCAGCAAATGTGCGATGTTCTTGAAGGACAAATGGATAAGTCGATACAAACTAATCCTCATGAACTTCGGGTTGAAGAATCCTATGAATTGATTACTGGATTGAAGAAATTATTCAATGAGAGCAGTCCAGCTGAGCAGGTTGACCATTGCCCCGAAAAACTGAGGTCGTAGAAAAAAACAGAAAATAATCAAATAGAACCACCGTTCAGGTGGACCCGATTCACGCACCATCGTTCAGTTTTTTTATTAGGTTTCAATCAACAGAGCGTCATGCATGTCAGGTGGTTCAGCTTTGAGACAACAACCAAGTCCTCACCTTTCCTCAATATCTTCGTGGCAACACGTCAATCTCTGAAGAAACAATCACTACTGCCATCGAATTCTATCAAGAAGATGGCATCAGTCGCATTTCAGCAAATTCAAACGATGTCATTGAAATCAAGAAGAAACTAGTTGCTGTTCGTTTCATGGAAATGACTGTCCTCGAAGCTTTTCGAGAGTTCGACAGACGGCATCCTGATCTCGTTGGACGCTCCACCTTCCATTCACTTCGACCTCGAAACGTTAAGATTGTCGCACCTCACGAAACATGCATGTACATTTATCACGAGAATATGCATTTGCTACTTCCCTCACCGTCACCTGTGTTCAAAATACTTAGAGGTGGTAGCAAGAATAAAAAATCGTATGTACAACAATGACTAGTGAGTTAAAGAAGTTGAAGGTGTACATTAATAATACTCAGGGAAGCCAAGAGTATAGTAAGATGATTCTTGAGAAAATGATTGCGAACAAGTACGATCTATGTGTTATTAGTGAACCTTATTGGAACACTCACAAATTTGTCCCACCTCAGTACAATTACATAATTAAAAACACCTATGTCGAGTGCAATGGTCTCATGTTATGTTACAAAAATGATTTAAAAATATGTCGATTACACGGCCATTCCACGCGTACCAGCCAAAAAACGTAAGTCCGTTACGTTTTGTGAAAGTCATAGCTCTTCAGCCGAGCAACATACACAGTTGGGGAACGCCTTATTTTGTAGCTTAAAGATTTTTCT
>CAJNOQ010007587.1:0-12106 GCA_905250885.1 Didymodactylos carnosus
TCGACAAAACCAGAATTCCTCGTGGTTTTTTACATCACTTTGTTCCCCATGTCGAGTTACATCTATGGTGACACATTTAAACGGGATATCGGAGTTTCATAAAAAAAAATTTCGTTAAAAAAGCTTCCATTAAAAGAAGTTCATTAAAATTTTAACGAAAGTTCCTGTGTGTTCGGTGACTATGGATTTTCATTAAAATTTTTAATGAAATGCTTCTGCCGTCGAAAAATTTCAACGAAATTTTTATGCCACCAAAAGGCAATCGGATAAAACCATCTGTCCAAGAAGTTCAAAAAATTCATATGTCTCGAACCTTGTAGAAGGCTCTTCCAACTAATAAATTATTCTAGATCTCTTTTTATGAATAGTATTCTAGATTCGCTGTATTTACTATTTTATATAAATGAAGTCATCAGCCGATGTAATTTCTTTGTTGGAAATTGCCCACATAAGTTGGTTTTGTTTTTCTGAGTACAACCCAGCCAAGAGTCTATTATCTGGAACAGGTAGGATTCTTGGAATTTAAAAGAACAGTCGAAAATAAGTACAGTGACGTTTATCTCTCCTTTATCAGTGACACATTTACACAAAGAGCATGACGAGGTGTGCCAACGGTAAATATAAAACTACAAAAAATCATGATTATTTTAAGTGTGTAACTGAGGCTGGCTGTTTACCATTACTGTTACTAGTAATAACAGATGCTAGTTTGTTATTTTGTTACCAATAAAAAGTAATGGTTAGTTTTTGCTAGTAATAAAGTAACAAAGATTTGTTGCTTTGTTACTCTTGGTAAAGTAACAAGAACACGTTTTTGTAACCGTATTCCTTGTTACTTTACCAAAAGTAAGAAAGTAATAAAGATTTGTTATTTTGTTACTAGCAAAAGGTAACAATTCCGTTACCGTTTACCGGTAACAAAGTAACAAACTAGCATTTGTTGTTACCAATTACTAGTAACAAGTAAGAAATTCTTGTTACTTGTTACTTTACCAAGTACAGTAACACGAGTCTAGCGCTACATAGAAACGTATTGACATTAATGAATTCATCAATAAAGCAGATATCAGAAAAAAATCAGTCACATAAAAAGACCGGATTCAGACTACAAATAAATCTGATCAACTCTCCCTAAGAAGATCTACAGGAAATCCCGTTACGGCGCTACCGCGGGTTTTTCGGGGACTCGCCTAAAGATCCCTGAGGATTCCCTGCAGATCTACTGGCACATCAGAGAACGAAAGATGCAGAATAAATTTATCATTCTTGTTGATGAAAAATAATGATAAATTTATTCTGAATCTGATTTTTTTTGGGAAAAAGTGCTGCCGTCTAACACTGAGCCAAATTATTTACTTCTTTCTAAGTCAAGTTATTTGCTTCTTGCTATCTGTATTGATCTTTTTTAAGAAGTTTTCATCGGTGGTAATAAAGTTTTGCTGTGTTTGGATTTTTTGATCAAACTCTATTTATTATTGAAAGGTTGTCATTTTAAAGGGTAAAAATTATGGGCGCCACGTCAGTGTTTTATGTTGGTAATATTGATACCTCAAAGCTTGATTTATATCTGAAGTGTCCTAATGATCTCAAATCGTGTTATTCATTCGCATTATCCACGGATTCCCGTATTGAAATAGTCTTATCTACTTTTAATCAATTGGATATTAATCAAAACGAGTTTATTCAAAAGATACTTGAACTAAAAAACGTTTCTAAGATGTCGATTAATACACAACTGCAGGGTGCAAACTTATTCAGTCTATCTAGCAATGATGATCGGTTACGTAAAGTTTATATTACAAAATATGAACAACAAACATTGATAAGCGTTATTTTCAGCTGTGTGGCCACAAATATTAATGAACAATTACCGAATAATTCCCACGATAGGGCTGCTCTTTTAGTTTGTTTCACAAGACTGAAAGACAACATTATATGCAAAAGAGAAAGGCTTCCGCAAAATATTCAATTCAGTCACGGTAATGCGAAAACGTTCGTTTTTTCTAAACTGTAATTCTCATCTCTCCAGTTCAATGGTTACTGAAATCGGATGTTCTCATTCTCATTGCAACTATAACTGGAAGTACCGATTCAATGAGCATTACACAACTTGTCCAAGACTATCACACGTTCACCGTTGCTGGAATTCGAACGCCGTACTTTGTCCTGCACTGTCTGTCCACTAACCGACTGAGCCACGCTGCTCATTCATTTCTTTCGATCGCAGTCATAATACACTTAATTGGTTTTATTTTCAGGTAACCAATTGAATGCAATGGCATTAGAATTGGAAGTTGACAGTTGTTTTCCTTCATCAAGATGCCAATCTTCGGGTATTTATTCTCAAGTCTACTGTCTTATCACATATAGTCTTTTTAAGTAGTAGTGGTGGGATCGCGTAACGCGTTGGCAGTAAAACGTGATTTTCTCAAGCTCACATAACGATCGATTTTAACTCTGGGATACTTTACCGCGATATTTATTCGCGTTTGCGTCTACTGAGCCCGCTATCGCTTTTTTCCGACTGGGTCCAGTTCTTCTTGTGATAATTATAAACTTTGCCCATTAGAATCAAGATAAAGACTAATACTTGTCGATCTGACTGTGATCAATTACTACGATGCGACAACATTTTTTGAGAATTATTCGAGAATCAGTGGGAGTTATATACTAGACGTCTAAGCAAAATGGTGAATAGAGCTGATGAGGCTCACGTTGCGGCCGTGCATCATATCGCGATCGCGACACCATTTTGAGTGTTATTTAAAATACCTACCTTAGCGTGAGTCGTCGCGTGACTTCGCAATCTAAGTGCGATAGCTGTGCATTGCCGTGTCGCGTTCGAAAGTAACAAATTTCTTGAGAAAAAAGAGTGCATCGTGCCACGACGATAGCGACTTCTTTAACGATCGCGGCGTAAGTTAAGCAAATCTAACGCGATCGGGGAGAGAGAACCGTGTTCGCGCCGCGAATGAAATAAGAAAGTCGGCTATTGCTTAGTGCAACTTAGTCTATATGCTGTTTTTCACAGTTTTAGGTAATCAAACAGATGGCATGAAGAATTTAAATTCTAAGTGTGATTGCATACTCCTTGAGAAAAAAAGCAATGAGGCAATCGCACAAAAATCGTTCAATGGTAGCTGTGACGTTGTTAAATTACTTAACAAAGATCTCATTATTTTTCTTCCACTTTCAGATCAAATACCGATTCCGTTGGTAGCAATTAACAACGGTAGTAATACCTGCCAACAAACAAGTTGTACGATATAAGCAACAACTTGATGCATAATTCCCTACGTTTTCTATTTCAATTTTCAGATAATGCGCATATTCCACAGCCTAAACTTGAACTCGTAAAGAATGAATGTCATCATCGAAAAGTAAATATAACAGAATTTCCACAAGTCAAGTGTCACGCTTCACTCGCGGCGTGATCCCACTGTCGCTCCCGTGAATGACTCACAATGACGCGGCGCGATCCTGGCTATGTTTTTAACTTTTCTAAAAGGCATTGTCCATAACTTCCGCTAGGGCGAACCTTATAGTTTTGCAGGGAGTCGCTACGTAATATCTCAAAGCAACTAAACTCCCAAAATCACGTCGAGAAACGAGAGTAAATCTGTAGTCGTGGTATGACTCGCGATCTAGAGCACATGCACCGTTTTGTTTTGCAGTCTAATTTATATAAGAGGACGAAAGAAGCATTAGAAATTTTACTCATTGCTTCCAGAACTTTAGTTTCCGCACAGGGAGTAGCGCTCCCAAGAAGGAACGCCACTTTTCCGAGAATCATTAATCCTGGGAGTACGTGACATTAAAAGAAACTATTCGGGATTCCCGCGGCGAGTAGCATGGGTTACGATGTGATTGTCGTGGCTACGACAAAGTTGTTTTTCCCGAAATCATTCTAAGGATAGCGACTGGACCGAGAGTTACGATCGGTGTAACTTACCGGACTCGGAGTCCGGCCAAGAGTGCCCGCAAAGTTAAATGCGGTCTCTAGCTGATCGTGAGAAAATCATGATCCAGAATCCTTACTCTTAGTTCGGGAGTTTTATCGCGATCGCGGAACATGGTCTTGCCGCAGCATTTTAGCCTGATTCAATCAGGCTAAAATTCTCCACTGCGACAGTGAAGAAATTGACTTGGGTCATAGTTTACGTAAGCTCTTTCTCTTTCTAGTGTGGTTATGAAACGTATAACACGGACAGTGTGGCTAAAAAATATATTTGTCCGATATGCGAACTAGTCCTACGATCACCGGTTCAACTGATAAGTTGCGGTCATCGATTATGTAAAGAAAGCATTGTTTTTCAAGTTGAGTAAGTGAAATAAAAATGTATCTTTTATCAATTTTCTCAATCAATTGCATAACGCTTGTTAAACATCAGAGTTATTGTTTACATTGTTTGATTTTAGAACGACATGTCCCGTATGTTCTGAGACAACACCAAATGATAAGGTATGCTGTTAACTAGAAGCTATCGACATATTCAGAATTAATCAAAGGAGAGAGAGGGCTAGAATTTATTTTCGTTTCTTCAGGAAAACGTCAGTGACTTTAATGAAAACGACTTTTAGGAAAGTGCTTTTAGTCTCGTTTTTCTTTGCGTAGTCGGGATGTACGTTCGATCCCCATTGCTGTTAAATCTCCCAGTAAGGTGCAGGAAATATAAACGGTAAGCAGAAAATAGATTTGGTCGAATCATATATGGATGGATACAGCTCCTCGAGGAGATCAAGAATATGTCATTTTTAGTTTTTTCGATCATGTTTCGAGGAAGAAATCTTCCAAATACAAGTTAACGGTTGAAAAGCAAAAACTCGACCAGTTTTGAGAAAATTTAAGATTTCGCGTGTTCAAACTAGTTCAAATTTTTTGAAACTTTTTTATTCGGATAAAAAAACCGAGTACATCTATGTCGGTTTGAGTGACTTTAATCACCGTTCTTTCCCTCAGCAAGCTCGACTAGGCCCTACTAAGGACAGAATGACATCGTGTTCTCGTAAAACTAAGTAGTCTTTTGCCTAGAGAGTTTTCTTCAACTTTCATATATCATTTGAATCGCGAGTGACAGAGAAAAATCTGACTTCTGACTCTAATTCGCAGTATTCTCTATCAGAACTCAACTTTTACGCAATTAAATTATCATATTCGGAATCAGTATCAAAAGTCGCGTCGAATGACATCCTTTTTTTTTATCCTATTCGATCTCTTTAATTATTTTTAAATTTCATGTAGAATAATTAAACTGAGATTTTCATCAAAAAATTAAAATCAACGAGAAACTTTGAAGATGTGTTATTCAACCTGACTGTTGACGCCGACTCTGATTATGATAATTTGATTACGTAAAAGTTGAGTTCTGATAGAGAATACTACGAATTAGGGCTAGAAGTCTGATTTTCCCCAGTAAAGTCACCTTTTCTCAGCTTTCTTTTTCATCTTCATCGCCAGAAGCGAGGTTCATTTCTGAAGAAACTGGCACTCTTTTGAGAATAAATTCATTTCTTTTTTACTTGTATCACAATGGGGCAACAGAGAAGTGAGCAAGAGTAACGTTCTTCGGCATACCACTCAATCTGAGGTATCGATTTTCCAAGGAAAATAAGAAACAAAAAGTTAAAAAGTGTAAAGTACCACATAGTAACACAACTAAATTATCATTTACTCTCTACAATTAGATTGTTCATATCCTATGATTTAAAAGCTTTTTCCGTTCCGGAGAGTATTAAAAATAATTTTCTAAGAAAATGATCATGGTCTACACTCGGCCCCATGGTGGACATATCGTTGCTAGAATCGTTTTTAAACTCATAACTTAAAATATCTCTATTGTTTCATCTAGATAATGCTTGATAAAGGGTTTCAAAGAGAAATGATGGAATTAATTGTTATCTGTAAAGAGAAAGATAATGGATGCAACTGGAATGGCGCATTAAAAGGCTATCAAGTATTTGAAAAAGGTGTAACATTGTTATTAGATTTTGCATCTCTTTCTACTATTGTTTCAGGATCATCTGGATAAGAAGCATATAACAATTCATAATTGCGAACATTGCAATGAAAACTTCTCAACTAAATATGAGCTAGATGACCATCAACAAAAGTCATGTACAAAAATACTGATATCATGTCAATTAGCCGAACATGGTTGTTCAAAAAAAAGAGTAAGTAGAAATAAATACTCTAATCCGACTACGACTAACTCAGCTAGGTGAACAGGAAGAATTCCGCCGGATAAGCGTCAAATCTACCCCGCCTTGCTCGAAGTTGCTATCATGTTATATTTGAAGGATATTCCGTGCCTCAACAGAATATCATATTTGTTTGGTTCTAGCTCTAGAGTAAGTACAAAAAAAGATGTTTTTTCTGTGGCATCTTAGTGGTACGACTGAGTTCAGTTAAATGATTATGTCTTTTGAACGAAGCAATATTACCTATGATATATAACTTACCTAGTGAAAAACGAGTTTCATGACATTTTTGATTTAGGCTGTCTTGACCTAATATTAAAAAATTTACTATGCACTCAAAAAACAATAGAATGAGTTCAAAACTTCAGGATGTGGTTAACTTTATCCGTTTACTGTGATCATAAGATTGGAAACGCATACTTTTGTAAATGGATTTTCCAGAAATTCTTTCGTAAAATCTTAGAGTTTTCTCTCCTTCTAGATCTAGGAAATTGCTTTCTATATCTATATCTCCTGTAAATACGACATAGAATAGCCGAAATACTCTTCATCATGTAGTTTTGAACTTGTTCTGTTGTTTTTTGAGTAAATAGTACATTTTTTAATATTAGGCAAAAACAGCCTAAAAATCTAATATGTCGTGAAACTCGCTTTTCGCTAGATTTTAAAGATCTTTTCTAAAAGTAAATGTTGCCACGAGACTCAGTATGATCGATTATCTGTGTCCATCCGTTTCCAAGGCTACTAATAGTCACCGGGTGCCAGTACCGAGACTCGTGGGAAATCCGATACAACGCCCGAGCTGAGAAAAATCAAGGTCTCGCTGGACTCTCATTTTAAAGAGGTGTCTCCGGGCTATCAGTCAAATATTAGCTTTCGAATACAAAATCAAGAATGAACAAAAAGAAAAACATTTTATAGAAAATTAAGTTAAAAAATATCGTATATATTAGCATAAAAAGATTCTTCCCTGAAATAGTCTAGAACAATTCGAACGCCAATTGTATAAGAATAACTAGGGACATGTAAAGGCGTCTTTTAGATAGTATCTGTTTTGAAAGATCTTGAAGAACATGAAAGAGATATCGTTCAAGTTGAATACACAGCGTTAGTAATTCATTGCCGAATATAACCAAATTTCTTTGAAATATTGTTTAGTGCACCGTATAAACGTTGATATCTTCTACGTTTTGGTGAAAACCGCATCTCAAAATATTGCATTGCTCAAAAGACGTAATCATTTTACTGAACTCAGTCGTACCACTAAGGTGCCACAGGAAAAACATGTTTTGTTGTACTTAATCTAGAGCTAGGACCAAACAAATATCATATTCTGATGAGGCACAGAACACTACAAATATAACGTGATGCTAGCTTCGCACAAGAGAGAAGCAGATTTCGACCCTTATCCAGCGGGAGCTTTTATTTACTTAGTAAACAAGTACCGTTCAATTGCATACGAATAGAAATGGTTTCAAATGTGACAAAATATTTGTTCGTTTATCTAGTTTCTACAATCTGATCTTGGTGCACACTATTTAACTGAACTACATCAAACATGTTTACAATCTGTTCTTGTGAAAATCATGGAACTGATTCAATCGCGTTTTAACGGAACTGATATGGCTGTCAGAAATAGTGCTTCTGAACTGTTTAATCTAACATCATTAATGTCAACTGCGGACACTACTTCCGTATCGACAAATTCAGCCATAAACTATTTTTACTCTCAACTTCAACAACTGTACGAGACATTGACAACGGTAACAAAAAATTTTCAACCCTTAAACGAAGATTCAATTCGTTTAAGTACTGAATCGTTACGTCGACAAAATTTATTACAAGCATGTCAAAACGAAATAAATTTAATTAAACAATCAAAAGCTGAAATAGACTCATATATTGTGGGTCTTGGACCGAATCACGAAATATTACAACACGAATTAGACAGTGTAAAACAAAAAGTGGAAGATTTACAATATATCAGCTACGATGGAACTTTTACATGGAAAATTTCTAATGTTGCAGAGAATATGGGTGATGCGCAATCGGAACGACAAACATCCATTTATTCACCGGCATTCTACTCGTCTCCAACTGGGTACAAGATGTGTATTCGCCTTTATTTACACGGAGATGGAAATGCTCGTAGAACGCATATGTCTCTTTTTTTTCTTATAATGCGCGGTCCATTCGATGCGATTTTGAAATGGCCTTTTAATTTTAAAGTGACATTTTGTCTCTATGATCAATCTGGACAACAACGACATATTATTGATTCATTCAGACCCGATACAAAATCAAACAGTTTTCAACGACCTAGAAGCGAAATGAATATTGCCTCGGGAATTCCACAATTTTTTCCATTACCGATGATTTTACAAGATGATAATAACTATATCAAAGACGATACTATGTACATTAAATGTTTAATTGATTTTGGTGATATATCAAAGATAATTCTTCCGTTTGCGCTCAGTTTAAATCCTGCGTTACCTCATCATGTTCAACGTCATATGATACGAGTAGAAACTGACCGACGATTGCAACTTGAGCAACAGTCCACATCCTCTACTAATCTAACTAACAACAATAACAACAGTTAAATAAATAACAATAGAAATTCATCAACAATCACGAGCAATACAAATTCACTAAGAATACAATTTCTTCAGAATATAAATACTAATAGTCAATCAGTGCTACAAGATCCGAATCAAATCATTATATTATTCTAGATAAAATACAACCTCAGGAAATTAATCTGATCAAGATTCTGCTGACATTTTACAACATTTAGGAAACTAAAATTGTAAATTTCACTACTCTAGTCAATCAATGTATTCAAGACGAGTTTATTCATGATATTAGCAATGTTATTTATTCTCCACTAGTGTTTCAGAATGGTACAAACGCGATACTTTTCTTAATTAATTGTGTCTTACTTTATATACGTTATCTTCATGTGTTCTCTTATGACGTATTTTCTATTTTATTTTCACTTTTCTTTGGTTACTCAGAAGGGACCGCGCACGTAGTATCCTCAAATCTGCCACTCCACAAAGATGGTATTCTAATATTATGATTTTGTAGCTTGGACCCTACTATACATTTATAAATGTCATTTTTCTCAAATGGACTCTTCCTTATGGAGATAACTCGCGAATAGATTTCTACAGGAAGTGGTTCTGATTTCTCGATAAACCATTTGTACTTACAAGACAAGATTCGAACAAGTTAGATGACTAAAAAGCCTTTTTTATCTTGATCCTGATTCGTGACTAGTCTACTGCGGCTTTTAATAGACCTTTTACATGTTTCTCTCTGATATCTACTCTTAGAATTAATACTGCTTATGTCAATACGAAACGCATCCTAGAGTTTTTGAAGAAGTGCGTTTTTTCAGATAAAAGTGTTTTTTTTCAAATAAAAATGAATCATCAGACAAATTCGTTTAGCGAGAAACTGTTTTTATGGAAATGACATGCGTTAAGAGTAGCAACCTGTGCCTCTTAGCCTTGTTGAAGAACATGTGGGGCGAATCCTATCGGACCACCATTTTTACTAGAGATGGATAATCGCATCTTTTTACGTACAAGAGCGTGACAGGACACGATCTCCTATGGGGTTTCTAATGAAATCGATTTTCATACAGTTCTGTTACAACCTCTGGGATCATCTATTCGCGAGTTATGTCTCTTGTCTTTTTTCATCTCTATCTGACATATAATCAAGTTTTCCACGAATTTTCGAAACACTTTTAGCAACCATTACTAAATGATTTCTAACTTTTGTGCATTCATTTTTTCAGAAGAAAACGTGTCAAGCCCGTATGTCTTTGTAATAAGACCCTTTAAATACATGGCAATGCCACTTTTCCCATCCGCAATCTTCTTTCTTCTTTACTGATCTTTCTTTAGTGAAAAAGAATTCCATTAGTTTCCTGATGTGAAACTTGTCAGTTTCTTTAATCTGCAAAGCAATCATGATTGTACAGATTTATGAATAATGAAAATAGGATTTTTTCTCGAATGATTAAGACACTTCGAATAGTTGTGTCGTTGGTAATGGTGTGAGAAAAACGGTGACACATTAGCAAGTGTTTGGTACATACTTATCAAGCTGTGTCTTGGTACTTGGTCTATTACAGCAAAGTCTTGTACGTGGTTGATCACAATTTAATTTGACTGACAACATTTACATGAGGAAATTAATGGAATTCTTTTCAAAATATTGCAGGTAAAAGAAAGACCATTACAAAAGAAAGAAGATTGCAGTGAAAAAACAAATATCAATGTGTATCTAAAGCGTCTCATTACAAAAGACATACGGTCTTTGTAGATAGGATAAACCAGTGAAAAGGAAAGAGTTTCCACTTATTAGAATTTGCTCCTTGTATCGCATTCTACAAGATCCTACAAGATCTCGAGATTTCTTGCTACAAGGTCTTGAAGCAACTTATCATCAGGTTCTGCAAGATCGTGTTACAAGAAATTATGAGATCTTATTTGATTTTGTTCTAGGATTCTTGGAATCGATGCGGAGCGTATGTAAGAGGATCTGGTACTTCGAAATTGTTTTTGTTTTGAATGGTTAATGATTCAATGGTCGGTTAATAACTCAATGCAACAGAACATTTATCGAGAAGAATTTTTTTTCGAGCATTTAGAAATATTATTGGAAACGGACTAAGAACACTATCGAAGGACGTAGATACACTGAGCTATCTAGTTATCGGCTTATAGGGCGTTAAAGTAGTCCTAAGACCGATGAAGAGAGCAGTTAAAACTGACACGGGCGCAGCTGGCCACTTAAGAAATTCCTTCATTCGGTCCACGTCCTTGAAGTATGGTTCCCTATTTTGAAGGATAGAACTTTGTCCTAAATGTATGCAGGGATCTGAGTAGGTGCCGGACATTGGGGGGATGTAACGAAAGTTTTTTGTCCGAGATAGTGTAAAATAATTACACCTTGTTACTGTTCTTTTAAATTTTTGGGGGGGTACGCACCCTCCCACACACCCCAAAATTCAGGTCTCTGAATGTATGTAGCAGTAAATATTGTGTTAGACATCATTGTGTTGATTAACTGTAGTTTGACCATTGTCATATCCATTAGTATATCACTTGTCTTGTTAATTTTATATCTACGTCGGAAAGATATACCGATCCTCCTATCATTCAATTCGATTCTGGCTAATCGTCTTTCAGCTATTATTGTTTTCATGTTGTTTGTTCAGACTTTATTGGGTGATTTGAATATGTTATCAACAGATAGAGATGATAGTCGATGGTGTACAGCTCGGGCTTACCTCTTTTTATGGTGTCAAACATCAATCTATTACTCACTTTCTCTACAAGCATTCTATCGTTTATGGCGTGTTGTATTTCACAAGGTGAGAAAATTTCAACTCTATACTGAATGGATCGGACTGTGCTTGATACAATGATTTACTAATTACATTCTTAATCTACCTATTCTTTTTTTGAACTATATTGCCTATTCACCAAACGAACATTATTGTATAGGGCTAGAGACCTGCAGTTTTCACCATTGAAAAGACAAGACCTGCGGCTATCTATGGGTGTCGAAATCTGATTGATCAGTTCGTAATCAATCAGGTAAATTCTTTGCGGAAATTTTCAAAAATATACTCTGAAGTCTTTTTCCATTGGATCTTTTGACTTGGAATATGACCAAACGATAGGAAAGCGTTTTCTCGTTCGATGAAGAGAAGTTCCGACTTTCGGACATGTTTTGTTCAGAGGTTACAAGTGTTTTCCCGAGAACGCCGATTTCAGCAAATTGACTTTGGAAGATTATAAAAGACCTGAAGATAGGAGTAATTCATCATGCTGAGTGGAATGATGATGCTTGTTTTCAGTTCCAAAGCAACTTGGGACCACTT
>CAJNOQ010007588.1:0-12101 GCA_905250885.1 Didymodactylos carnosus
CAAACAAAACTATAACTACCTCTCAATCTAATATAAGTTTCTCAGAGCGAAGCAGAATTGGACGAAGTGTGAAACTAACGATTTGACTATGGACAAAAAAAGCACAGCTGGAAGAGAACATATTTTTAATTAGTAGAGGCGGAATGTCATAACAAAGATTAGCAAATATAAGTGAGACTAAGATGAAGCAGATTAATAATTTAATCATAGAAGAATCGAACTACAAAAATAATAAGAGTCAACTGATTAAGATAAATGTTGTCGTTCACATTTACATACCCTTGTTGAGTTATAAAGATAGACTTACCAAGAACAACTACAACAACAACACCAGCAAAAACAACATGCTTTGGAGGCTTGATCACTATGGGATGGAGATGCAGCTACAACAGGATCTTTGTGACGCGATCTTGTACTTTCAAAAGCAGATGAATTTTCTTGATTTGAATGACGAGTACTCATCTGAATAGATAATGAAAAACAATATTTGGATGTTTAGTGTAAATACATTAGTTAGATGTCAAGAGTGAACAAAAATAACTTTGTTAGTATACTTACTTTCTCAGTAGAATATTTTGAAATTTCAAGATGTGTGATGATTCCAAGAGTTGTTACACCTTCAATTAGTCTAAGTAATGTTTCTGGAACGGAATTAATTGTATCTGAATAAGAAGAGGTGGTTTTCTTTGATATCTCCTTCCTTACGCTAAACAAAAAAATAGTTTAAATAATTGGGATCGGAAGTTAGCTCTTGATTAGAATTATTATCAATCCACGCGAGAAAACAGAAAGCCATTAATTATGATTATTGAATAGTTCTGGATAATAACAATTCCAAGATTATTATGAATAAATTTATTTATTTACCTGTTAATGGGTAATACCGGCTCCTTGCGAAATATTGACATGAAGGCGTCTTCTGAGAGTTCATTGAGGTCTACAATATATTGAAAAAACAGATAAACGGTATACTATGTGTTTAGACTCAAAGATTTGATAAAAATGTTATGACCTACACGCTATTATAAAGTGACAATTTTTTAATTTTAATGTTCTAAATGCAACGCTTTTTATCTTTTTCACTGAATGCACATTAATTTCTTTCTTGGCTGACAACACCGGTCTCACAATATATTAATTTAATAATTTGAAAAAAAATGTACAAAAATATCCCATCTGTTTCTTGCCTGAACAATAGTTACCGTTTAATTTCTTTATGATATGACTCTCTAGCAATAAACTAGACTGGTAAACAAAAAAAAAGATTGTAATGTCGGATCGAGAAAATTGAATTCTTTGTTCTCATGCGTATGATTCTGTTGACTTTCTCGAGTAATAACCTTATACACTGTGGGACATTTCTTCCTCATATATTTAATAATATTTTCAGCTTTATGCTTAATGCAAATGCATTATTTTTATCCTTTACTGACTTTTAAATCTGCTTTAACTAATCAAAGTTGAGATTTTGTGGATATTTATCCTTTAGACAACAAAACATTTAATAAATAAACGTATAATAATGATTACGTTCTGTTAGTATCAAATAAATATAGTCAAAATTATAAATACAGGAGTATCCATCGCTAATATATAAATATTACATATACAACAGTCATAATATGATGAAAATATTGTGTTTTGAACCATTTTCATTCAAAACACACAGTGATCGTACTGGTACACTTCCTATTCTTTAATTTGGTGTAAAGATTATTTTTACTTTTAGTTTTTGCAGTTTACATCTGCTTTTTCTGCTTTTTTTATTTTCTTTACATATAGAACTACGTCAAAAACAAAAGATTCTCAAAGTAAATACACAGAAGGATGAATCTTTCCCACTTTTGCTTTGTTATAAAATTAAATTATCCCTTTGTTAATCAGTTTTGGAACTTGAGAACGGTGTTCTTTCTCAGAAAATAACACAACTCTAAACATCCTTCTCTCTATGTTTGTGCTCATTGTACAAGATCTCAAAGTAAAAATCTACAAACGTGAGAAATCTATATCGATGTTTTGACAATTGTGAGTATCTGCAGTATAAGCTCGTTTCATAGTTTATCGTCGGTCACTTTCAGGATTTAATACGTAGAGTTAGACGCCAAAAAACTCCTGCTTCATTCACAGGATAGGCTCTAACAACGAACTAATATTGATGGTGGTATTTATGGATACATATTCACTGAATGTTCAAGTGTGAATTCTCGATGTTCACGATTTACATACGACAAATTCTTATCTAGCGCTATGGAGAGAGGAGGTTAAATTTCTTGTGTTTGAAGACGAAACGTAGAAGGGTTTAGAGAAGTGGAAAAAAAGGTATCATAAATGTCAAATATCGTATACTTGACCTTTTTTACTAACAGGAAAAAATATCTTGTAAAAGGATTAGTAGAGGTTTTTTGACATTAAGGAATATCTTTTTAAGCGGCAGATTGGTACATTTTTCTGAACATTGGGATTTTGTACAAGTGAAAAACTAAGATAGTTGTTGATGAAATTGTAAGAAAGCCTTGGTTCCTGAAGTTTACGGTTTCGTGAACTAAAAAATCATACACGGCTCAATGAAAAACCAATAGAATCTAGTGAACCGTATTTTAAAAAAACTCTAAGATTTGGTAAACATAATAAACTCTTTACAAAACCTTTCTAAATTTTTGAATCAACTGAAATTTCTTAAGAATTTAGCACCGTCTATTAGACCATTTGGATTTTGTACGTGATGTTTTTTTTTTTAGGGTTTGTTCCTGTTTACCTTTGTTTGATCAACCTAGTCTCGGTGTTTATTGTTGTTTTACACAAGGCTAACTATTAAAAGGTGAAGGATGTCCGTTATTTATAGAACTTGCAAAAAAATATAAGTTTTTCCTTATATATAGAGATACAAGGTCATTGAATAAGATAGAAAAAACTTAGTAAAATAAAAAGATAATCTTTTTTAGATCAATTTCATACGCGAAACAAAATCATTCGAAAAAAAAGTAGAGTTCTTATTAAATGCGATCTTTGATTGTTTGTTTATACAACCTTCCATAGAATATCATTTACGCTTTTCAAACATATTTTCTTTTTCTTTTTCTATTGCATCGCATCGGAGTTCAAATAACATATCTAGTAAAGCTTGAAACGAACAGTATTACTCAAGTTAATTCATTTTCTGATATGATAATGAATAGTAAATGGTCACTAACAGATATTAACAAACATTCAAATAATGAGAAGAAAATTTAAATCCATCGATCTCTTATTAAGAATGTAACTAACAATATTTTTCGTTTAAGATATTTAATAATCTATGCAATAAGATTTTTAATTATTTTTTTACTTACCTTACACAAAAAATTTACAACAAATTGCTTAATAGAAAAACCGAATAATAATGCACCATTAACTTATTAATTTGTTCATATGTAATGACAACATTTAAAAATGAATAATCATGATAATACTTATTTAACACAAGAAACAAAATAGAAAAAGAAAGAGAATTGTATCACCAATAATCGTAATCTAAATATAAATCTTCTTTTGAATGCGTGTATGTGCTGCTGTTCTAATATTGTCTACATTAACCATAATATTAACAAGAAAAAAATAAGAAAAAAAACACTTAGCGTTATTATTTTTAATTTTCAAAAATGTCTAAAATATTTCATCTAAAAGGAAATAAAGATAAAATAAACTCATTTTTTTTTTTTTATTTGAAAAAATAAGTAAAGCAT
This sequence comes from Didymodactylos carnosus, assembly GCA_905250885.1. Lineage (NCBI taxonomy): Eukaryota > Metazoa > Rotifera > Eurotatoria > Philodinida > Philodinidae > Didymodactylos > Didymodactylos carnosus. The sequence goes on from CAJNOQ010007588.1 coordinate 3,723, forward strand.
GATGAAAATTGTGAACATTAAATTCGACGTCAAATCCATCCTAATTTATATTTCAATTCTACATTTTCTGAAAACAAAAGTTTACAATACTCATTTTTGTATAATCTTCTTTCAACCGTACATTGAATAAAAGTAAAACTAAAATGAAAGTTTTTTAATAAAAAAAAAACAGTTAACATGTTTGAGGTTTACTCTATATTCTTTTATCTGTATGTTTCATAATTACAGACAGGAACAGCAGAATAGAACAGAAAAATCAATAACTCTCGAAAAGGTACATATAGAAAGTTTTAGAAACTAAATGCTTTTTTTTTTTTGTAAAATGTTGAGAAATAAATTCACTAAAAGAATATATGCTCAGTAAAAAATTAATTGCTTAGCAAAGGTGTGTTTCGATTTGTTTTTAGCCTAATTATCTCATCGAGTAGAAATAAAGAAACAAGAAGAAAGTGGACCAGATGTTCTAGGATCAAAATTATATTATTTCTTTTCTCTTTTTTTCTTGTCAATAACAGCTATATGGTATCTATTTTCAGATGAAATATTTTTGTACAAGAATAAATAACTAACAACTAGACAATAACTTCTCCTACATATGTTATTATTTTACACTCGAGTCTTCTAAAAATCATTATGACTACTATATTTGACCATTATAACGTTGATCATATTATCTTAAATTTTTCACAATCATAATGTGATTAAATATTGACATTTTCATATATTAAACACATATGAAAGTATTTGTCCTTCTTTCCGGGTGGATAGGTTTTTATCTATAGGAACGATACATAGTGAAAAATCAGTCAGATGACTTATACGAACAGCTCAAACATATGTTGATGGTTGATAGAAGATCCTAAAATCTTAACAATTTTATATATTTTGATACTCCTAGCTGATTAAATCAGTAAAAATGTCAGAAACATTGTTCTGACTATCATGGTGAATGAGAAAACTATCAAAATCAAACGTCTTTACTCTATATCCCCGTAGATGAAACTATCGATTATACAAATCTCTTGTATTAGTATAAATATGGATGAAAGAAAAAACCTACAAACATTGTTACATCATACACTGGATAGTAGTCTAACAACAGGCGTTGTCTGCCATATACGATCGATAGTTTATATTCTTACTAGTCTACCGATTTATTTTCAAAATAATGAGGAATTGTATTTACATCAAAGTCTCTAAATTGGCCTCAAACATATTTATACGTAATGGATGGATAAACTATGCGAGAAAAAAAAACGTGCGAGTCTCTTTGTGTCTCATATAAATAGACACTTTTAGTGACTTTTGTTTCACATTTCTACTTAAATCGCTTGACGTTCAGAATATTTTATTCTCATTATAAGACTTATCGTCAATCATTGTTATAAGAAGTTCTTCTCTTTGCTCATCGAAAAATTTTAATCGTTCTCTTTACTAGTGCGAATACCTGTTATAACTACTACTTAAAAAGACACAATAGAGAAAAAGAGAGACAAAGACGAAAGCCTTACGCATTACAGTTCTAACAATATGTCAAAAAAAAAGAAAAAAAAAAAAAAAAATTTCTCTTTCTATTATTACTATTATTATTATAAGTGATGATAATAAAGAAAGATGTGCATTACAGAGTCCTTCGGCAATTATCTATACATTGGATAGAATATTATCAGAAGGTTGGAAGAAGAAATGAAAAAAAAAAAGACTTCGTGAAGTGACAAATAATTTTTTTGTTGGGGTGGTATAGATAATGAGGTTATGTTGTTGTTTTTTTCTTCGTCATTTTTAGATATCTAATAAATCACTCTAGGTATAAAGGAAAACAACATTCTTGTTAGCATACAAGCAAGCATAGAAAATAAAACAAAATTGTAAAATATTACAAATTAACTTTGGGACGATTGTTCTTTCGATTTATTAGTTAAAAGATAGCAGAACTTTTAATTATTTATCAGAGAATTGTACTGTAGAACAGATGCTATTTCTTACTACTATAATATTGATAAAAGAGAAAAATGAGACTATCTAATTAATCATATGTTATTGTGGTAAGACCAGTTGTCGACGAGTCCTGAGTGTATTTACTACTCGAAATAACTTTCTCCATCCAGTATACAAATCCTTCTTTTTATTTTTTTGTTCTCCAAACAGAATTAGTACGGAAGTTTTCTTTTCTTTATAACGGTCGCATGAGATTTAGTAACAGAAGAAAAGGGTTTCGAATAACTAATGGCTTCTTGACAAGCTAATTGTGGAGTTGTAAAAATCACAAAATAATACGCATTTATAACACATCAAAAAAGAATAAATTGTAATATCAAAAAAAGTTTTTTTTATAGAAACACTATAGCCACTCAAATTTAGCATCTTTTCGATTTCCGGTACGTTTTACTTTTGAAAAATATCAGTTTGAATCAGAAAAAGTGGAAAAAACTGAATAATTGAAACTTAAACTAATCATGTATATACTGAAAATAAAATAATTTTGTTTCTTTTCATCATATACTAAAGCATCTTTCAAACATATTGACAGAACTAAATAACAATATGTTTGATAGTCAAAAACCAAAAAAACCAAAAAAAGACTAATAGATAATGTGGATTGCACACAAATGTACACACATTACATTGAAAGACACGATAGAGGACATAGGTGAAGAAATGCCATGTAATGTAAGAGACGTTTACTACATTAATGATGTTAAACACTCTTTTTATCGTATAAAATTGAGATAAGAGCGGTATATTTCTGCTAGTCTTCCCACGGATCAATCATTTTCTCTTTTATTTTCCAATCCCGAGAGAGATATTTTATGAAACAAACATATAAAACTCGAGTCATTCATAGAACAGTATTAAAAGAGAGTTGTTCAGTGCGCAACAAATTAATTTTAATAAAATAAGAAAAAAAATTTTGTCACGCAAATAAATAAATCTCAGTCTCGATTTTATCTATGTATTTTATTTTAACGTACATGTTCAACACTTATTTGCTTTCTTCTAAGCAGTTGTTTAAAAAAAAAAGACAAATAAGTGACAAACTACACTTATCTAGATGACTACATACTTTGTTTAAAGTAGGAAAATTATCTAGACGTGTATCTCTCTGTACGAATGTAAAAAAAATTAGTCTTGATTTCAAGACACTTTTCTTTACATCATTTCACATCTATCATTATTTCGACTCAATAAACAAGATAAATTATTCAAAAAAACTGGGATAACTTGATCTTAATTTTAATCAGAAATTAAATGCAAAAAGATAAATATACTTCACGTTTCATACTACTTAAATGTTCAATATGCTGGATATTCTTCTTCTTTTTTTATTTTTTATTTTTTTTACAATTCTTCAGGTAAATAAATGCGATAATAGTTGAAATATAATATTTGTAGTGAGAGTAACTGAAGAAGACCAATCAAAACCAAAATACGTAGTTATATGAACATATAAGTGTGTAATCAATCTTCCTTTTTTGACAGTCGTGATTCTTCTTCTGCTTCTTCTTCTTCTAGTTGAAAAAAATAAAACAGAACAAAATAAAACTGTAAACGAGAATAACCTATAATCGAAACAAGAAATAATTACTCATTAATCATAGATAGACTGACGATTTAACCTCGAGAATCGAAAAATACCACCTTTCTATATGAAATTTTTGAGCACTAGATCAGATTATTTTTTTAACCAGAAAATCATTGCCAAGAATCTCTCTGAAAAAAAGAAAATGGTGTATTTTCTCATCTAAGAAACTGTAATTAGTATTATCAAAGAAAAACATGTAACAATCAAATTTAGATTTTTTTTTCATTCATAACAAAAAATAAAGAGTCCATTTTGCGTTTTTGAATGGTGACAAAACTCATTTTAGTTCTATAAAATACATTTTTCATCGTATTTTCAAATATCTTTTTTTGCTTTTTCATATAATATAGATTCTCAATTTTTCCCGACAAAAATCTTTGTCATCGAAAAAAAAAGTAAAAAGATATTTCAGAATACGATAGACAAACGTACTTTCTTTATAGAATCAAAATGAGTTTCATTACTAATCAAAAATCCCAAAAGTTTTTATGAATGAAAAAACATCAAAAATTTGATTGTTATATGTTTTTCTTCGATAATACTATTTACGGTTTCTTAGAATTGAAAACACTTAATTTTGATACTTTGAAAAATAATTGTGATTTTAGAGAGTATTTATAACTCATTTCTTCTCATTTTTTTTACACATTATGTGGAAAAGTAATTCAATTCATTGTATTTATAAACGTGTAAAATGAAAAACTATTTTCATTATTATGTACTGTTTGACGTTGAATTACAGGCAAATTTAGTTGCGCAAAAGCATAAATAACTAAAACTAGCTTGAAACAGGAAAAAACTTAGTTTTTAAAAGTGAATGTTGAAAATAATGGACTAAAGGGAGAGATTATAATTAGCTTAAGAATTGTAGAATCACAATATGTTTTATAGTTCTTGACTGAAATAAATTGAATTAAACACAGTACATACGTTATTTTCATTTCCAACATGATACTACATTTTTTTTCTTCTTATAGTAGGAAAAAATATGCTGATTAAATTTTTTTTCTATTATTTACATGAAGAGGAATCATTTACGAAAATATTCCATTATAATCAACACACGCACACACATGTTCTGGTATCGATGACGAGAGAAAAAGGGAGTGAGAGAGAGTGTGTATGTTAGTATACAGCACTACATGGCAGGTCTTTTTTCCCTTCTTTCATGCATGTATATATTTAGAGAGACACATCTTTATTTTCTTTAAATAGAAGAAAAAAAAGATTTTCTTATTGTTGTTATATTGCTGATTATAAGAGTAGTAGAAGATGATGTGTGTTCTTCTTTTCCTAGATTTTGTTTGTCGCTTGCTGTCTAAAGTTTTTTACATCGACGTTGACTCTATATTTCAGACTTTTTTCTGACTTTTTCATTTCCTTTACCTCGGTGCACAATTTTCTTCTTGTCTAATATATTTTTTTTCTCTTTGTTTAATAATAATAATAATAATACAATACTATAGACTACTATGTGAGAGAGTTGAGAAGAAAATTTGTGATGAGAAGAAAAAAGAACGAAGAATACCGCATTTTACGGGAAAAAAAAGAATGATAGACCAAAAATCGAACGCGCGTAAAACTTCTATTTTATATAGTTAGTAGCACATACAGATCTAATTCTTTTTTTTATTTTTTTTCATAGTTCTTCCACTATAGAAAAACTTGACAATGCTGGAAAAGAGGAAAGAATATAAACACATCAAAATATTTTTTTTTTGAAGATCTTTTTCCGTGTTTTTTGGTCCACATTTGTCTTATTCTCGGTCAATAATGACGATTACTACTACGACGTTTTTGTTTCTATTAGTCTTAAAATATGACAATACTTCTTTTTTTTTGTATATATATGAAACGCTCAATTTGTGTATATCTCAAAAAAAGAAAAAGAAAGGAAAACTTAAAAAACAATGAGTCTGTATATAATGCGACGGGACAAGGAAAGAAAGTTTATCATGATTAAGTTCTTTTTATTAAACAAAAACACATATCTCTGCTTAAGTAAAAAAAAGAATATACATACATTCTCTGTTATAGAATAAAAATTTTCTTTTTATATAAAAACACATTACCTTTTTGCTTAGATTTCATTTTAACAGATGAATATATGCATCAAATCTCTATTCAGTTTTTGTTTTAATTCAGTTTTCTTTGCTTTCATCATAACAATTATTTTTTTCTTATGTCTCTAAACACGTTCATTGTTGTTTTTCTTTCTTTTTTTTTTTGTATAAAAGAAGAATTAGAAAGCTCAATAGAAGATAGAGAGAGAAATGGAAATTTATATGCTCATCTTGGTCTAATCATCCGACATACATATACAATTTAAAATAGTTATAAATTTCAAGTTTAAATATAAAGAAATGTGATAGTCAACTGGTGTTTGACAAATATTTTCACGAACAACAGCCAAGATTTTAAAATATTAGTATTTTTTGCAAAAATCTACTGTATAGTGTTGGCACATAAAGGAATTATTGCTAAAACCATCCCACAGTGGATAATCTGTAGTGAGTTGGTCTCGACAAAGACAAAAGAGAGAACCAAGAGTGTATAATCTTACCAGAGGCGTTGTAAAGTACCATGACTAGATGAAAAGAAGATTTTTGTAAATTTCGAAAAAGTTCCTTCGTTTGTTAAAAAACTTGCTAAATGGGAGTAAAGCAGCAATAGAAGTTGATTTCAGCGTAAATGTGTTAGAAAATCGAAATAAATTACTCTCAATTTTATAATAAATATTAAAAAGCAGGAGACTGCCTTCTGCCAGTTACAGTGTTTCTACATACTCCACATATTGCCGTCTTTAAACTACTTTCTTGTCTTTGAAATTATATAATGACTATTCACCAAAGAGCAATTGATTATTCCATTAATTTAACCAAATCTACTGTTACAAAAACATTTATCAAAACAAAAGTCTTGAACATCTACTGGTTGTTGAAGTTGAGAAGAACAAGATTTAGAGTATTGCATTTTACAAATTAGCCTCTATTTTAACAGAGCACAGAAAAACAAAATATAAATAAATAGTAATGAAATATCTGACATTTAATGCAATTCAAGAACAAAAATTAAAGCATAATATCCTGTTTTTGTTGATTTTAAAACATTTTCCTTGAGGTTGGTGTTGTCGATCGACTATTATTGAGAATTGTTGATAATGGACGGATTTTCCGATTAAAACATTCAGGATTCAATGGAATACTATAAATCAAAATACACAATGGATAATAAGATAAATAAACGACGTCACTTGTTACTTACTTCTCTTTTATAGATTCTTGTTTCGACAGATCGCTTTCACGTAAATCGAACCGAACATTTCGTCGGGGCGATGTTTGAACCTTAAATACAACAAAAATATAAATATTATAGTTTGAATCTACAACTGACTAATTTAAATACGCGTATATTTACAGCTGCATCACATTTATTTTTGCCGACTGTACTATTGACATAAAGTGACTCATCAGTAATCTAAAAAAAGCAAGTAACAGGCATACAGAATAATTTATGTACATCTAAGAACTTCAAAATAATAATCGGGAAAACTGTCAATGCTATATCAATGATGCACAACAACTTTTCTATGGTGTACATTTTGATCAAAGCTCAAATTGAGCAGTCGCTTTGTGTCATTCTGTTAGTATTAGAACTGTAAATAAATTTTATTTTACGACCGCTTTTTCGTTACAGAAAAGTTCAGACCTTGGAAACTTAAACTGATCCTTACCAGCGATCGGTACGGGCTAAAAGCTTTCTGGTCCGACAAAGAAAGCTTGCGGCTCGAGCTCGGCCCGGCCCAAGGACATAAGGTAGAGAGCTGAGTCTGATCCGACCTGTTTTAGTTGTTTACAGTCTCTTGCATTTTTAACGCAAATAGAAAAAGAAATATTACAATATTCATCTCGAACATGTTTATACTAAATATAATGGTTTTACTGATGTATTTCGCCATATGCTCTCGAAAAGAAAGAGATGGTCCGGTCCTGCCAAAATGGAATATTTTATCCATGTTTTTGCTTGCACTCTTGGCGTATAAACGGTGAAGAAAATGCACTATGGATGTTTTCTGCAATGCTTCCAATTACACATGAAGCTCTCAGGTTTAGAACGAGTTTATTACCCTTTCTTTATTGTTTATTATAGGAAACGTCTCAGACCGGTTTACCAGTAACTAGATCAACTGTTTATCATTATCAACATTATTCAGATTGTTATGAACAATCATATGAATTTAGTCTTAGAAAATGGCTTCTTGTTGCATCTGTTTATGAAGAAAATGCTACGAAACGAATATCTTTTTAGCAACAGGTAATGGATGTTACGATTTCCATACTGGCACATTTTACAATGGTGGACAGATAGTAACGATTGATTCACTATTGAATGTTTTTCCTTATTTGCAAGAGAAGGTGCATCAATACCGATGAGAAGAACCGATAGCATATCACCGGGAAAAAAAGTTGGTTTTGAGTTGCTGAAAACTGCTTTTTCGTGTTCAGCACACTCGATAATCCAGAAGATTTTCTAGTTTTGGCGAGGGATACTTCCTAAAGTTTAGGAAAAATTTCAAACTAATATTACTTTCCTATGGAAATTTATACTCATTTTCTGTAACTAGAGTTACAAAAAGAAGTGAAGAATAATACGGATCAGCAGTTTAATTTAACAAAAAACTTTGTTAGAGACATAAATCCGCGCCCAACCCCCGCGCTATTGCCTATTTTTAGAACGTCTATGTTCTTGGATAAATTGATTGATCTGTTATTCGTCAAAAAATATAAAATTGCTAA
>CAJNOQ010007589.1:0-12101 GCA_905250885.1 Didymodactylos carnosus
TTCTCAATAACTTTTTTCTGATTGAATAAAGTTAGTGCAAGTCATCTGACCTAAAAATCTTCTATAGAATACCAACCGGTCTCAGTAAACAAAACCGGCTTAAAGTAATAAGCTGAAAATGCATAAGTAACGGCTTAAAAACGATACGTTTACCCTATAAAAACGGCGCACAAACGGCACGTTAACGGTCTGTAAACGGCGTAAAAACGGCCAAAAAACGGTGTAAAAATGGGCCGTAATACGGTCCCAGTTAACGGTGAAAAAACGGCGTAAAAACGGTGCATAACGGTGTAAAAACGGTACGTTTACGGCCCGTTAACGTAGACTTAATGGGACGTTAACACGCCGTTAACTTGGCCGTTTTGAACGGTCTGGGTATTTATTCATTTGTTTGGATAAATAACTGGTGTTATCGGATATAACTAGTTGGAAGTGCCCCATTCGTTCGATCTCATCTTTCGACAAACGACAATTGCCGTTGGTAATAGTGACCTTATTTTCTTTGCCCGAACTTCTGTCCATTACCGAGACAGTCAGAATACTGTTACCATCAATATTAAATGTCACTTCAATTTGTGGAACACTAGAAGGAAAAGTTTTAAGGATGGATTGAAGCTAAAGAAAAAACATTCCATTCTGAGCGACTTACCCACGAGAAGCAGGAGGAATACCGGATAATTCGACTCTGCCGAGTAAATGGTTGTCCTTGGTCATTGTTCGCTCGCCTTCGTAGATTTGAACGAGCACACTAGTTTGATTGTCCGAATAGGTCGTAAATGTTCGTGTTTGCTTTGCAGGAATGGTGGTATTGCGTCTGATCAAAACGGTCATTACGCCTTCAGCCGTTTCGATACCTTATGCGGAACGGAACCATTGTCATCCATTAAAAACGAAACTAACAAAAGACCGACTTACCAACGAGAGCGGTGCAACATTGAATAAGAACACATCTTTCAACTCTTTCGACGTGTCACCTGTAAGAATGGCAGCATGAACGGCGGCCCCATAGGCGACAGCCTCGTCCTAGAAAAAGAGTTGCTTTGCGCGTGTTTTACTTTATTATTGTCTTGCATATAAGAGAATACCATCTTACCGGGTCGAGCGATTTGTTGAGCTCTTTGCCGTTAAAAAAATCTTTCAAGAGTTGCTGTACTTTCGGGATTCGGGTCGAACCGCCAACAAGTACAATTTCGTGAATTTGTGATTTGTCCATTCTGGCATCGCGCAATACCTGTCCGACTGGTTCTAGCGTTGCACGGAACAGATCAGCATTGAGCTCTTGAAAGCGAGCACGCGTAATCGTCGAATAGAAGTCGATGCCGTCGTGTAAAGAGTCAATTTCGATCGAGGCTTCCGAAGATGAGGACAGAGTTCGCTGCAAACGATACGAAGACAAACTCGGTGATGAACGAATACAACAGAACTAATTAACTTTACTTTAGTTTGCTCGCATGCTTTGCGCAGACGACAAAGGCCACGTTTGTTATCGCCAATATATTTGTGATTCTTTCGTTTGAACTCTTGCACAAAGTGTGATACCATTCGATTGTCAAAATCTTCGCCACCCAAGCGAGCATCACCTGTGAGGAGAATAATAATACAGCGAAGATTCGTTTTGTTCGATGTATCACAAGGTGATAATACTGACCAGCTGTAGATTTGACTTGGAAGATGCCTTCTTCAATTGTGAGAATAGAAACACCTAATGTGCCACCGCCCAACTTGAAGATGAGAACGTTTCGTTCGACCGTTACCTTGTTCTCAAGACCGTATGTAAGGGCGGCAGCTGTTGGTTCACTGATGAGGCGAAGAACATTGAGACCAGCGAGTACTCCAGCGTCTTTTGTTGCCTGTCGTTGAGAGGTATTGAAGTGGGCCGGCACACTGATTACGGCGTTGGTAACTTTCTTGCCTGAAATCAAAGCAGTATTTCAACACTGTCTCACGTTGTTGGTTCCCACCTACCAAGATAAGCTTCCTAAACAGAAGAAAAAGTAACGAGTTGAGAACAAGGAAAGGTATAGCAGGATGGCTGCAACTTACAGCAGTTTCACGTATTTTAGTCAAGACCATCGACGAGATTTCTTCCGGAGTGAATGTCTTTGTCTGGTTCTTGTACTCGACTCGGATCTGTGAGAGACAACGAATGATTCAGACTTTTCCTCCTTTGTTAAAAATCCTACCTTAGGCTTCGATCCCTCGTTGATGACTTTGAACGGCCAATGTTTCATATCGCTTTGGACCGTCGCATCGTCAAACTTGAGACCAATGAGACGTTTGACATTGAAGACGGTGTTGTTCGGATTCTATAACAAAACATGAAGATAGATTGAGTCATTATTAACTCTCCAAAGTTCATCTCAATGCTCACCTTGGTCACTTGGTCCTTGGCCGCATCACCGATCAAACATTCGCTGTCGGTAAATGTAACATACGAGGGAGTCGTTCGATTGCCGTGATCATTGGTAATGTACTCGACTCGGCCGTGTCGAACGATGCCGACACACTTTTCAAACAGAGCGAACCGATACTTTGTCTTCACTAGCATGCTCCATCTCTCTGATGACTTACTGAGTATGTCGTGCCCAAATCAATACCGATTGCTATGCCACTGTCAGCCATTAGAACCGAAGCAGCTGTCGCTTTCGTATCATTAGTCACTGCAATAACAGTTCAATCAATTAACCTCATATTCTCATTTGCTCGAAGCAAATATAACACTTGAAAGGATTCAAATCTGCTTTTGAGTTCTGTTGCGGATAAAAACGAACAAAAAAGCAGATACAAGAATGTTTTACTTTTCTGTTGCGTCGCGAGAGTGAAAGGGAGTGAGCGTGAGCGTGAGGTGAAGGCGTGGGGTAAGGATGAAACATCAGGGAAAGAGCTTTACAATTTGAACGAAAACGGAATTTCTTTTCTCTACAAATCGAAAAATGTTGCTGAGGAAGACGCTCCATTCCGACGCAGATGTTTTCATCGAAATTTAGTTTTGGATCATTGAATCCCAAACGAAAGAATACTTTGTTTCAAAAGTCGAACATGTGTTTGCTCTCGTGTGAAAACAACATAAAGATCGATCTTTCTTTTCATCCAAACACCAAAGTTGATCATCTGACTTGAACTGAAGAACTTCGAGTTTTTCTCCAAAACCTTCTAGAACAGTGAACGGAGAGTGAACTCTTATTCTTGGACGGAGTGAAATTCCAGTAGCGAAACTACTTGCCCATCTACGATTCCCTTTATAGCTATTGACAAACCTTGGAAAACAAGTGAAAATTGTCGATTTGATTCGACAAAAAAGAATCAGTGATCAGTTGTTCTCGAATTATTGCAACAGACAGAAGTCACGTCGCTCAAGAATTTGTTCGTTGCTGAATGAGAAGGAGAAGTTTCTGATTTTTCTTTCTAGAACGACAGCGGTGGTGTCTTCTTCTTAATTGTAGAACAAGATTTCTGTTTCCGATCCGAACATCGATCGAACAGAAATTCTTCTTTTGACGCATCCGACAATTGTTTGGTGACAGTTCTTTCAGTGTTCATCGAATAATTTCTGGTTCGAGCTATGATCGATCTCGAAGACGTGAAAGGTGAGAGCCGGAGGTTCGCTGTGCTGTGTCGAGAGCCTGGATTCACGTTCAATAAAGCGATCGATCGCATCTCTGAATGCGACCGAAGAATTTTATAGTAGTGAAATCGAGTATATTGATCACTTTGGAAGATCCCTAGTGCATGCCCTGATCTCAAGTACTTGATTTACTTGCCATTTTCCTTTTTCATGATATTGAACAGTCTGATAGAAACTATTGATAATATTTCCAATAATATTCCCTATAACTTTCTAAAGCCGAACAGCCATGCTTACATTTTCATGAGTTTGGACTATGAAATTCGAAATTTAGAATAACAAACTACCCCTAGGGCACATGTATGTTCTTGTGCAAAACCCATTCCGAGTGTTAATTCAGATCAACTTAGCTACCATTAGAATGCACCTCTCTAGTTCTTCGATACTTATCAAGTACTTATCTAAGTACTTGGATCAGCATGCACCAGTGTGCACCTAAATACTTGAATAAGTACTGGACACAGTAAATTACTGATTGAAATACAAGGTACTTTCTACATTACAGGACCAAGTAGTTGAGCAAGTACTTGAGATCAGTACATGCACTAGGGATACTTACAGTCTATTTCTGTGTCACATTGTTTGCCTGTGCTTTTTGATGTATTCTCGTCTCTCAACATAGAGCAAACAAGTTGGAGTGACGTGGCACAAGTATTTCTGCGCCACCCGTTACATGATTAAGCGATATTCAAATCCGTCTCGAACAACTCTCTTATTTACTGACAAATTGCAAATCATAATAAGAGTTTACACTGAAAAGGACATGATCGGTTTTCACTAATTCCAGGTAAGCAACCAATCTATATTCAAAAGATAGCGCATGTCGAGTATGATCGAATACAACTATTTTTAAATCTTGAAACGGTGCACAAATAGTATTTTAGACCAAATCATTATTGAAGTGAAATGGAACTTTTTGTAGAATTGATGTTAGCAGTATTTCACCTCCTGTTCCTATGAACCGACTTTAACAATGTTTTTGTTTATTTCACTCCTCTTGCAGTGTCCTACTTACACACCAAATTTCATCTTTCTAGCTCATTCCCTTATGAAGTTACGGAGCTTTAACTTTGAAAAAATGCGGTTTTTTCGGGAGGTATGGGAGGGAAAATGCCTTTTCTGTGAAAGATTCATTCAAAAACTGTACATAATACTAAACTTAATGTGCAAATTACCAAGTTTGTCAAGCATGTGCAAAGGCTGAATGTACACGATATGTTTTCTTGGATTTATAGAATCAACAGATGCAAATCTACTAATAATATTATGACACCTGATGGTGTTTGGATATTTAATATGTTTCATTATTTTCATGTCGGTTATCATCTGTTGTAGATATTGTTCTGATAATTCAAAAGCATACACTAATGCGCACCAATTTCTAATAATTGGTTCTGATAATGGTGGAAAAAACCATTCATCTATTAAGTGATTGATACTAAATTGTGTCCAACCTCCGGATGTATCGGCTTCCTCATCGTCTATGTCATTTTCTAAATCTAATCTTTGAATGATCCGTTCAATATCTTTGTTTATCCTTTCGATATTGTTAATTAATGGTGGATAAAAACAATTGTCTGTTGCTAATATTATTTGAAATATATTATGTAGAACAGGAAGATAGTTTGTGACAATAGTGTTAGCTAATAATTTAAAATTTGTTATTCGGGCAAAACCACGTTCAATAGCATTGCTAACAATTGTTATGCAACGTGTTTGGTTTGCGGACGAATATGACAATTGTTTTTCTCCTTTTCTAATAGATAATGGTGTTACTAATGTAAATGGCCCAATACATCTACTATCCTCGATCCGCTACAATAATATCTAATGCACTATCGAATATTTTATTAGTTTCACTATCTGTTGAGTATTTTATTAGTTTCACACTACAAGAGGAGTGAAATAAACAAAAACATTGTTAAAATTGGTTCATAGGAACAGGAGGTGAAATACTGCTAACATCAATTCTACAAAATGTTGCATTTCGCTTCAATAATGATTTGGTCTAAAATACTATTTGTGCATCGAGAGAGATAGTACAAGTCATGGGACGAATGTTAGGCGGAAATACCGGAAAATACTCTGAAAAGGCACCCAGAATCGGTGTATTTCAAGTTTAGACCCCGGGTTTTGATCAGTGACCTAGGGTAAAACTAGCACCAATCGATAGAGAATTGAATTCTGCATCCAGCATAACCTTCTAGAGATCTAGCACAAGTCACCCGGCGAATGTTAGGTGGAAGTAGTCGAATCCGCTGCTAACTTTACTTACGTGATATTTAAAGCAATTAGTATAAAAAAATGATGCATAAGCTCAAAAGTTCCTTGTTGTCAGAACCAGTATTTCCAGCTAGATGCAAGTTTCACAATAAAAAATGACGAACGATATGTGTAGCGCATACACCGCGACAGAGTTTGAGCATAGCAAATGAACTATAACCATATTCTGTGTGTGTGTGTGTGTGTGTGTGTGAGGCTCTGGTCTTCACCCACACACTTCATAATGTCACACCCACATCCACGCTCACCCTCAACCGACCTTTGAAAATATTTCATGGGAAAAATGTGGAAAAAAATCGACACCCACGTTGCTCTAGTTTTCCAAAGATATCTTAGACAATCGATCTTCCTAACGGCTTCGCAAAAGGGTTTCGCTTACGATTCTTTCGATTGTTGAAAATTACAAGTCTCTATCTTTTATCGTTTTGAAGTTATTCGTGGCGTCAATAGTAGAAAGGAAAGAGAAATCTAAACTCTGCTACACAAATGTTCTTCACAGTATTGGCTGTTTAATACCTACACCGTTATCATGGTAGATTTCGGAAGTTAACTAGCATCTCTCTCTCTGACTCCCGTTCAATTCAAGTAAAGTTTCCTTGACTTTTTTAGGAATTTACATGAATTCGGATGAATTTACGTGAATTTTAGTGAATTCAGTTGAATTTTGAATTTACTTGAATTTAACGGACTAAATTGAGCTGTTTCCCACTTGACATTTGGCCTAAACAATGCCTTTTATGGCAGATATATCGACAGCATCTTCGGCGTCATGACCAAAACGCATCTTTATCCTTTTCGTTTTTGTAGCCTGCAGTATTCAGATATTCCGAAATGGACACCTACTAGATATTTAGATATTTGGGAATGGAGCCATACCTTAGGTATTTAGATATTCCGAAATGGACGCCTACTAGATATTTAGAGTTTTTTCCGGGTGGAGAAAAACATGCAGGCTGCAAAAACGAAAAGGATAAAGATGCGTTTTGGTCATGACGCCGAAGATGTTGTCGATACATCTGCCATAAAAGCATTGTCAAACAAATGTTTAAAATGTGTAAAAAAGATGCAGATGATGAAAAGTTGCCAAAAGAAGAAACAAAGTTCATACCAGAATTTATCAACTGGTATGAACTTTGTCTTGGATTTGTCATGAATCTGTTTCTTCTTTCTTGCTTCAGTTGCGCAGGGCAGAATACGAAAATTGGCTGTGCATTTTTACCTGACATTCCAGGTAAGGAATTTTAATCGTTTTTGCTCAATGAAAATTTAAGATTTCATTAAAACTTTTTCCCATTATGTATCTGTAATTAAGTTGCAGAGGATCGCAAAATTGTAGTTTTTCTGAATATGTTAATGTTGATAGGGTCCAAAAACATATAAATACTCACCCACAATTCATATAAATATATATCAGACTTTCCGTGTTGCTGCTCTTTGTCTTTTTTACTTGTTCAAAGATATCCAAAAAACAAAAGTAAACTAGGGTGTGGATGTGGGTATAATCTCCTATTTTTCCACATCCACACCCTGCGCAGCATTCAAGCTTTCGAAACTATGCCATTGTCGACCTTTGATGGTTTTGAATGTTCTCTAATAGACTTCTTTGCTATATTTTTCCAACCCTCCATGAAGAGTAAGATGTGAATCACTGAATAGTAGAAGAGCCTCCTTCAGAGAAAACTAGATCAACAATTGCATTAATAATTTCAGCAGCATTCAAGCTTTCGAGATGCTAGGGCCGATAATGGTTTCTTTGTTGAAAATAGATCATTCTATTGTGCATATCTCAACTAGAGAGAGGCGAGCAACCCTGTGATGGGCTATGATGACATTCTGCAACAAATATGTAAACACCGTATATACTGCTATACATATATGTTATGCATAGAAACAAACTAAGACAAGGGCGAATTGGAAACAGAATAGATTTGATCTCAAATAAAATACACTCGAACTGTTCGAGAACTTCAGAATTTATTTACTTTGACCTGATACAGGTGACTATGCCATCAAAAAAGTCAAGAAGACCCTTTTGCTTTCAGCGACTTTCTAAAAAAGACTCTTTTGAAAAATCAGCAGCGTTTTTGATAAGCTGTCGAGCATGCACCTCGAACCCCCAGCCCCGTGGGAAAGAGCCATAAGGCACGAAGAAACACTGAATTAATTGCTCTAAATTACGTCTCGGACTGTCAATAGCTTTACCCACCGCCTCTAAGCCGGATGATCTCATTAGCACTTCCTGATACCTCCCGCCCTAGTCAAATAACCTTCCAAGCCCCGTAAACCAGAATTGATATTTCGTTACTCACTCTCATGCTCATTCAAATCGCTGAACTTAACCAGTTGAATAAAAATTAATCAGGGACTTTCTTCATTTCTAGTTTCTATCTATCTGAAACAAAATGTTCGACAACGTGTCGAACTATTTTTCAGCAATAGGGCCCCTCTGCTTGTTGGGATAGAGGGTCACCTATATCATTGCTTAGCTTCGTCAAAAAATAGTTTCTTCTTAAGTAGTTACATCACTTTTAAATAAACTTTTTTCCACTATTAACACTTTCCTACTTTCTTTCTCTTCTGGTCATGGTAATCGTTGAGAAAAAGAAGTTTCACATCAATATTAAGACGGACATATCAGAAAATATTTTTCAGAATAGGCAAATAAACGTTTCAAGAAAGAGTTAAAGAAGTTTGTGATTTGTGATGTATATGATCAGAATCAGAACTTGATATTTTTGTTTGAGAAAACAAAATATGTACACTAATTCAGACAGAATGTAAGAAAACGTTTAATTTAGATATGGTTTGCAAGATATATGTCTGGTTAATTAAATGTGTATGTTAGTAATATAGAAGGAAGACTTATCAAACATACTTTAAATTTTGTTTCTTGACATGTTTTAACCGTTATGATAAAGAAACGTTTCAAAGTATATTCCGGTCGGTTGTTATTCTGCTTTTCCCCTATTCTCCGACTATTCCTCTATCATTCCAAAAAATAAAGTAAAATGTAACCGAAATTGGGTAGAACAGCCTACTTTGCATTTCACAATTGCATAAATAGGAAAAAATAAAAATGTTTTTCTTATTTGTATGTATATATATGGTTACGAATCTAATAATTAGTATTAGTTTTATTAAAGTTTATCCTTAGTCGACTGCATTTTTATTTAATTTAATAACTAATTTTTATTTAACTGGTTAAGTTCAGCGATTTTGCATTAAACTCATTATAACCGATATTTTTCTTCTGCAGAAAAGTAAATCAACACTTGGACTAAAAGACAAAATTTATTCGCTTTCATTTCGTTCGCTAGAGAAAAACATAATTTAGCTTTAGATTAAACTGAATTGTGCAACTGATAATATAAAACGAAAATTTTTTCCATTCTGTGACCAGAACAGATTTTTGGCTTTCTTTCTCTTTTTGCAAATAAGAGAAAAAGAAAGACGATAGGACGATCGTCTTGATCTATATCTACGCGTAGAAAAATATATTCTACGCGTTGAAAAATCTACGCGTAGAATATAGTCTATGTCTACGTTCTACGCATTCTATTATTTTTGACGGCTTCCCTAAGAGAAATTTTTTTTCTTTTACATTTCGATGGATTTCCTGTGTTTGATGCTGTGGGATCTTTCGTAGATTGAGTGCTGTTCGGTGAAGAAAGGTCGTGGAGAGCTCGGGGACATGGGAGTCTTGACTTTCCAGAGATCTTCATCCTAAAACGTTTAATGGAATTTTGAAAAATAACTTTCTTGAAGGAATATCTTCCATTCCACCTACTCAAATCTTTTTTCAGATTTGCCCTGGCAGGTACTGTTAAGGAGAAAAGTCAAAAATACTTTGTTCTAAACTTTTTACCCCCACTTACATATAGGCGCTCCGACAAAATCGTCCTTCTGTTTCTAAAAATTATTTTCGATTGATTAGTGTATATTATTGTCACTGCCGAACTTACGGACTTTTTGAATGAAACAGTATGTCGAGGTTCGAGACTATCGAGAAATGAACTGGATGGTAGAAATATTTTCATCGTGAATCCACAAAACGTTCTAAGGTTAATCGATCGTCCATAATCCCTTCAGAACTAATAAACCACGCTAAATATTTTTGACATTTTATATGTAGCAAAATGGGAAAGATCTGACTCAGCTTCACACAACAGGCTATGTACGTAGTCGCAGACTCTATTAAATCTGTCTGTTAACAAAGCTGAACTGGATGAATCACGACTTACCATTTTTCGCTTTTGCTTGGTCGTAGAAATTTTCGCGTACTCTGATCTTTGGAATCCAAGGAGATTGTTGTTTATCCTCTTCGACGCAGAAGTTCGATGGTTTGATAAGTTCATCTTTTAATTCTTTTAAGTCATCCATCCACTTTCTGAGATCTCGTTCATCATAGTCTTCATCATCTCTACCTTTACGAACTGTATTCGTTATTTTGCGCAATCTATTGATAAATGCGTCCTTGTTCTTATCGAGCAATTTGACAACGTCAGTCCGACATTGTTCAGCAAGTTGTTTGATTTTATTGATAGAGTCTTTCTTCCATTCATCAATTTGTTTTAACAAGGGATGAGACTCATTTTCATTTGGCGTTTCAAGCTGCTGTTTGAGCATATCGTGTTCGTAAACAACATTGTCGAATTCTTTTGACAAACCTTGACGGTGATCATTGAAACACCGTCTGCACAATTCTTCTAAACAGCCATTGCATGTGATTATACCAGAATTTTTCTCACATTTTGTACATTGAACTCTTGCTGCCATTTAAAACTCGAGTAAAATAGTTGTTCTTTTATTAAAAAAACTCCACTCTGTTTCAGTCTCGTGTTAATTTTAACAATAAGAAGTCTCTACTTGGTGCGAGATAACAGCAAGAGGACCTAAGCATCGTTTGTAATCTGTCTAATGTATAATAAAAATTTCTGTGTTTCTCACTCGTCAGTTTAAATTGAAAGCGTGTTCTCTGTAAGTTTTTATATTCGACACTGATTTAAAAAGAGTAACTATTTTGATAAAGACAAAATTATTTTTCCTCTGTCGCGATGACGGTTAACCTTCTTAAATAGAAACAGCAGAACAGCCACACCGTTACAAGCTTCATTTCAAGATAAAATAGATATTTTTTTCTTTTTATTAGTGTATGTAGAAAGCATATGATAACAGAAAGAAAAAATAAATAAGTTACATACCTGTCTGCGATAATTCAAATTTATTTTTCGAACAGAATGTCATCCAAGGGTCTATAAAATACTCCGCTCCTCTTTTTGATTTCTATGTATAGAACCCTTTGACACCCTTTCCAACAATATCATCGGAAATTATTAATAATAATCGTAGTAACGTTATTATTATCGAAACAGTGAAATTAATTACGGCGACGAGTCAATGTATTGCTGCGGCAGCTTTAATGGCTGTATATGAAATTTTCAATATCAGTTATCCGATTAATACGAAGACGATTCTTCAAACAGTCAATGGTGTTCTATTTAAAATCAAGAGATTTTAATTTGCCACTTGGTTCTCAACGTTTTCTAGAATCAGTAAATTTAGAGAAGTTAAAATATCTGTTAAGTGAGCACGAGATAGGTTAGAGTAAGATCTAAATAATAATCACCAAATGAACAGACACTGTTTGACCTTATCATCTTTGTACCAATCAAAACACAAAACGCAAAACGCTTTACATTTCTTAAAATGAGTATGTTTATTGCTTTCCGAATTTAAAATAAGTGCCGATGATGGGCTTTTGGAAAAGTAATGAACTATAGCTTTATAAAAAAATTGCAAATATCAGCTTTATCCTCTGTGCTCAGGCCTTGAAACAAGGAGCTGTCTCGCAAAAGCTAGTTAATTTCTTTTGAGCGTACATTATTTCTCCATGAATAGAACTATAGAGTTATAGAGCTGTCATCGTCACTTTTTTCCAGAACCGCTAAGTTATACGTCAAGCAAATTTTGTCTTTTTTTTTATTTATAGCATTTTCCAAGTTGACTGAATTGGTACAATAATTTTTACGAAAATGGTACAATAATTTTTCTTTTGTTGTTTCCTACCTTTTTTAATAAATAAGGAAGTAAATAAGCAAAGCATCTTTCAAAAGATAAATAATAAACACCAACACTTGAGAGCATTCTTAACCTAGAAGTCCGTCAGGTTTACGCAGTCCAAGAGAAGCTTTTT